>JABUQX010067619.1:0-2500 GCA_015478945.1 Trachelipus rathkii
TCAAAGTAAGTTATAAATAACAGAAGAATCATTTGCTGCAGCATCTTCGATGAAATATATTTTGTCGCGACAGTAAAACGGCATTTGAAATTCGTAATTAATACGCAGAATTTTTATGTTCTTTCATTGAAAGACAGAAATGTGCAGTAGCATTTTGTTTCAGGTGTATAAGAGATAGAACTGTATACGTATATTTCTAATTCTTGGTCATATTACAGTACTGTCGAGAGTGTTCAATCTAGATGAAATCATCATTTTTAAAGCAAAACCATCTTTATGTAATATGTGGGCCATATCCATTAACCACTTTCATTTACAGGTAAGAGTTTGGAAAAGATGAATTTCCTTTAAAAACTTCCGTTGAGATATTATAGGTGCTGTATTGCTTTTTGGACGTACCTTTTACGTAAACATTACTGAAGTTGAAATTATATTTTGAAGGGCAGCAACAATTATTTGAGACAAAGTTTTGTCTTCATAGAATTTTTTTAAATCTACTTATACAAAGTCATTGGACGTAAGGAAAATAATCATGAGATATAATATTTAATAAATAAATCTTGTAATAATCAGATTATGCAAATTTTGTTAACTATATATTTAAGCCCATACATTTTCTTTCATTTTTAAGGATATTAAAAGCTTCAGCTTCAATTAAGTCCTCTTTTCCATTACAGAGATCTTCAACAGTTAGACAAATTTTCTGGTTTTACTATCAACCAGGGATTGTATATACCTATTGGTCTTTGTAAGGAAGTCAAATATAAATCTATATATTTCTTGATCATGCGCCTATTGTATCATAAAGATGAATAGAATTTTCCTATACGATTCCAAAATCTCTTAAGACTATCATGGATATATCAACTTATCTTTAATATATTTAACATTTACAATTCAAGTAAAAATTGGTCAAAATGCAAGAATTATTTGTGAATCTGTGTATTTGAATTCCTTTCCTTACATTGCTGCGTGAGGTTGATCATTTAGAACACATCCTGTGATAACGATACAATTATTTTATTAACTGAAAAATTTAAAACCATATTCGTGTTTCACTAGGGAATATAAATCTTCTTGAATTGTTTAAACAAATACTCTAAAGGTTAGGATCAGAAATAAAAAGTTTTGAAATTGAAGTTATTATTAGTAGGGATTAATAATTATTAGTATTAGTACCTTATGAATTATCACAAATTATTGTGAGTTAAAGGTAAATAAAATAATTGGGGGTAATAATTCTCTTCTTACTGTTAACACATTTGCTTTATTGTTGTTTTTAACTTAAACTATGGTAATATGTTTGTTAGTTAAACATTTTACTTTTTACGAGGCATTAAAATTGCGTTCGTAGGGGAAAAAGATGGACTAATTAATTTTATGGTTCCTAGGTTGTTACCAAAATCTTTTTCAAGTGAGGGTGCTACTACATTTTCATTAGGTTTTGCAATACCCTAGAAATGAACTCGGACTCGGCACCATAAAAAGTTGGTATTAGTACATCATTACTATATATATAATATATATATATATATATATACAGGTATGACTATAAATATATATATTATATATATTTATATATATATAATATATATATAGTTATATATATATATATATATTATATATATATAATATATATATTATATATATATATATAATATATATATATTAATATATATATACCACACGGTATGACTAAAAATTTGTTAATTAACACATCATGTAATTGGCAGCATGCAAATTAAGCAAATTATTAGCAAATTCATAAAGTAGCCTATACTGTCATGGCAACAAAATCATAGTTACCTATAGCCACTAAAGTTCTTCAGGAATACCATCTATAGAATCTGAGGAATTAAAAATGATCCGAAACTGAACCTAAAGTCAATTCAGATTCTAAAGAATGAATGATACAAATAGACTCTACGTATTACATATTCCCTTTACCTAATGATGCAAAAAGCCTACTACATACCCTTTTCCCTAATGACGCAATAAGCCCTTACCGTTTTAATATACCCTTTAACCGTAATGATGCATAATCCATACCTTGACATACCCATTTTCCCAAAAAAAGTAGCAATAAGCCCTACGTATTATAATACCCTTTCCCTATTCATTCAATAAGCTTTACATGTTAAATATATACCCTTTACCATAATGATGCGATAAAGCCCTACTTATATACTCTTTTCTCCAATTAGCAAGAAACTAAACAACTTTTCTGGGGGAAATAAAATTTACCTTTTTTTTTTTTAAAAATCTTTTAAAATTAAAACCTAAATTTTATTAAACATTGTATTAAAAGCTACACATCAACTCATCCATTTTCACATAACATAGAGAATGATTTGGCTTTTCCTACTTTTAAGAATATATTTATTTATTATTTTTTTTTGCGTTTTTGCATTATCGTGATCCTATTGTTTGGAGAAATTTTGTGCGTTTGTAATTGCGTTTATTTACGACATAAAATTTAAATGAAGTTTTTTTAAGATTT
>JABUQX010067619.1:15000-22500 GCA_015478945.1 Trachelipus rathkii
TGAAAAAAGTGCCGGTCAAAACACAAAAAAAAAAAAAAAAAAAAAAAAAAAAAAAAAAAAAAAAAAACCAGTTCAAATTCCCCGAAAAAGAGTGGTGAAATAAGAAATCCTGTCGCAATAGGCATAAAACTTTCCCTTAAACAAAGAAAAAAAACCCGCTAAAAATGCCTAGTCAAAAAAGAAAGTCACCCAAAGTTCAAACTAAGAGGACCAACTTGGCTATTGTGACTCGGTCTCGATCATTAAGACCCCATCACACTCCCCCAGAAGTCCCCCCGACCGAAGGGGTAAATGAAGAAGGTGACTCGTCACAATACGAGACGGAGTCTGAAAGCGAAAGCCAAGAAGAGCACGGAGTGGGTAAACGATTGAGGAGTCATCTTTCCCCCACCCTCTTGGGGAGAAAAGAAAGAAAGAAGAGTCTCCCCCTCAACGCCATCCCCCACTTCAACGAATTTGATGCCCTTGAATGGATTCGACAAACAACCATGATCTTCAACCTTAATGAAATTAACGATCCGAGAGAGAGTCAGGCTATTGGCGTAAAAATTACCAAGCAGAATTACAAATTCGTTGAAGCTTCCCCTAAAAGACGATTGTTACACTAAATTAGTAAAAGTAATAGAGAAACTCTATGCGCACCATCGCTGAGAACCCAGATAGAAGAAGTCTTTCAATCAGGGAATGAGGGAGGGAGAGCTTCCATCCGACTTGTAGTTAGAATAAAGGAATGCTCGGGACTAATCTAGCTTTGACTCAATAACGGATAACGATACTAAGTTTATTAGAGAACTCTTTCTATTACGATTGAACCAACAATTACAGACCTCCCTCATGACAACAGAAAAGAACCACGATTTTGATGAATTGGTAGAAATCGCCGACGATATTTTTAATAAGTTTTTCTCCAGAGCGGTGCTTGCCAACCCCCCCGGGGGGGGGGAGAAACCGAATGGCAACCTGTAAACGCTGTCCGATCAGCAGAAGAGAGTCACCAAGCCGCCTAACAGAGAATCCCTCCGCTCAAGAGAGAGAAATAAGTCGGTTAATAATCTCTCATGAGAAGTCGGCTGAAGAAATGAGGTCACTCGCCAAAAGCGTAATAGAACTCGCGAAGACGCTGTGTCAGAATTCAAAAAATTCTCCCACCCCCAGCAATAATCAGGGTTCAAGAGAGAGGAACTTCAACTGATCAGCATATGACAACATTGCAGCTGGGCCAAGCACCGAGGGGCTTTGTAGGTTCCATAGACGATTCTTGTATAAATCATTTAAATGTGAGGGTCCTTATTGTGCAATGTTTACCTTAATTTCACAACCCCCGGCGACTCCCCCACCCCCACAACAGAACTCCAACATTTCAAAGCAGGGAAATGGAGGGGCTGGCCCGTGAGGCGATTCCCGGGCCAAAGAGGGGGGATAAATATGTGGGGGAATAATGATGCTTCTGTAAGTAGAACTTTTCGTAATTGTTCGCGCTGCAATTTTTATATGAATAGATCAAATTTTGGGAGGGGAAATATTAATTTTAATTATAGAGGTAATCTTAGTAGAAATGGGGGTTACAATAGTCATTATAATAATAATCATAATAATTATAATAATAGTAGAAGGTCATTATTATAATGAATTATCATAAATAACGGTAAGAATTATAAGTTATAATTAATACATAATGGAAACATTATAGTAACTATGAATAGGGACAATTTTTATAATAATAATCACCATGGTAATGAAAATATTAATTATAACGATAATGGTTATAATAATGATGCACGTGTTGGTTATAATAGTTTCTATAATAATGATGGGTATGCTAATCTTAATGGCCATAATAGTAATAGGCATTTTAGTAATAATGGTAATTATGATGATCGTGGGTATAATGGAAATGTTAATTATATTAATAGATATAAATGGAGTAGGAAATTATGATTGTATATTGAATCAGAGACAGGAGGAGGATTCTAGTCGAGTCACTCTATCCCCCACAAGAAGTCGCTTCATCACTGAGTCGGTAGGGTAACAGAGTCCTCTTCAACGTTTTAACTTGTAACTCATGCAATGATGAGATTATTAAACGATAATATACAATGAATAATATTAATGATTGTCAGAACTAAGGAAATGGATAGGCATAGTGAATGGCAAATACACGGTTCTGTTGTAAATTCTTATACATTAATTGAGAATAATAACACTGTGACTCTTGAAGCAGACGAGCATGCATGCTTGTGAGTCGCCCGTCTCCCCAAACGGAAGTCAACCTGCTCCCCACACCCTAGTCACTGGGGGAGAGAGGCGGGAGTAGAAGCCGATCTGACATCGTGACTCCAGGGTACTTATTCAATAAAAATAATGATAAATGAACTTGTAATTTAATGAACGGGGGCAGAACCCTTTTTCTGAAAATGAATCTTGTATTAGTTTTTAGGGATGAAGAGGTTTTTCCCTCCGATAAGCCGTCGCGGATCAATAAACTTTTAAGGAAATAATGCATGTGACTTTCTGGTAACACTGGTAGTGGGAGTCTTCTGGCAACCTCGACTAAAAAATCGTTGCAGCAATTAAGGATGTAATTTTTGACAAATTATATTATATATCTGACAGACTTAATAATGAGGCTTATTTATTAGAACTGTGGGAGTTGCCTCAACACTTAATGAGGTGCTTCCTGAATTAACGATAAGGAGGGGCCCGATTGGCAGTGCCAGGGCCGCGAATGGAGGATGTATCCATATTTATAATAAAATGGTAACTAAAATTGACTTGGGATTGGGGTTAGATAGACTTTACAATGTGCATGCCTACGCTGCAGATATTAAATTTAACGTCCTCGGCATGCCTTTTCTCAAAAAACACGGGTTCACTATTTGACTTTAAATGCCAATTATTTGTATTAGAATCCGAGTACGGACCGTATTTATTTCTCTGCAGTAATGAAAGCTTTTGATTTTTCTAGCATGTTCGAAATCTATCCTTCCACTACCATTTTCCTCTTTAAAATATACCTGCTTTGCGAATATAAATTAATTACGATTTAATTCGGAAATACCAGTCTATGTTCCTAAACCCCTATGGAAGCACCTTAATTTAAATTTAAAGAATGAACAGCTTCGCTAGATGGCGCTTTATATGTACAAGGTACAGGAAGAAGAGAGGCGTGGCTTATTTTGACAGCTGTGAGAACTGACTTATGTTACTCATTCACAACTCAATAGTAAAGAAACTATAGGGAGGGGGGAGAGGGGGGTAAGAAATTTGTAAACTATTGGGAGGGGGGGGGTGAGATGCACTGGTTCTGTTGATGAGGGGGGAGGGGAGAGAGAAGAGTGTCCTTTTAAAAAGGCGATTTTATGCGAATAGGCAAGAGAATTTCGTATCATATTGAAGTTTAATGGCGCGCCGATACAATTGAGTAGTAGAAGCCATAGCTCCACATCTTTTTTTGGAGGAGCCAACTAGGAAATTAATATAGTTTGCTAGAGTCAAGGGGGTCAATTTTCGGGGCGGAGGGAAAAGCGATTTGGGGTTTTCGGCTAGTTTCTTGCCAAGTCGGATGGGCAGAAAATTCGGTTGGTCGTTGTTGATCTGCGTATTGTTAAACCACAGATCCACCTCTGACAATTTTACTCTGGCCTAAAGATTAAAAGATGAATCATCTTTTGCAATTGGCAACATTGCAAGTTGCTTAACGCCGAAATTTGATCTCTCCGGCAGGCTTACTATACGTGCCAGTTCAAAGCGAAGAAACAAAGGAAAATATTTCACACTATTATTGTCCTTGTTGGTAAACTATAGCTTCAACTATTATGACAAGGACAAACAAATCTCGTCTAGTGCCTTTTTTTCAGGTCGCCTCATGTCAATTACTTTGGAAGATTTAAAGAATGGTTTTGTTTACTTAGATGAATACTAATTGCCAGTTCGACTCCTTGAAGAGCATGTTGCAATGTTGGAGAAGGTTTTTAGAGAGAATTAAAGTATAATGAATTTCTATGAACCCACAAAATGTTTGCTTGGCAGTCGGAGGATGAGGTCGTTAAAATAGATATTTTTAGGTTCTCAAAATTAGCGAGAGGGGAGTTAGGCCTAGCCAAGAGAAGATCTATGCAGTAGTGAATGTTGCAAAGCCAACAACTATCAAACAACTTAGGGCATTTCTCGGTCTATATAACTTCTGCCGAATTAACATAGCCGGGGCTTAGCCCAATTATTGCAACATCTGAACGAAAATGTTGAAGGGGGAACATGTGTTGTGTGTGTCGTGGGCTTTTGTATTACCTTATAACATTCTCTGTAAGGGGAAACACGCCCTCGAAAAAGATTTCTTCGGGGGTAGAAACCGAGCGGGCATTCAGGGAAGCAAAAGCGGCAATGGTAAACGCCACCTTGTTGTCCTTCCCTGATGAAAAAACTGAGTTGCTATTGACACGAAGGTGAGCGAGCTCACAATAGCCAGTGCTCTGATGGGGGAAGAGAATGATCAGACGAAGGTCTTCGCACTATACAGTACCATACTGACTGAGGTGGAGGTGGCACTACCGCAGTTGGTCAAGGAACTGTTATGCGTCAACAACAGTTTGCAAAAATATGCTTACTTAATTGCCAATAGGAGGGTTAATATCTGCACCAGCAACAGTGGACTAATCACTAACTATACAAAAAAGAGTGCCACGAGGGTGCATAATATTCGGGAGATGAATTTATTGAATGCTATTGCAAATTTTGACGTTGAATTTAAATTGGTCTCTAAGAATAAAAATAAATTGGCAATAATTTTGACAGAATTGGCTAACGAAAGAGATAAGATCATGGAGGCTGAGGAATTTCAATTGCAAGTAGCTTGTGTGGAGAATGGAGAGTGGGCGTGGCCAAAAGAAATTGCCATGGAAACAGGGTTACAATTGGGGGAGGAGCTTGGTGACTTAAATTCTCTGAATTCCACAAGGAAAGGGTTGAGTCTTTTAAATAGAATGTCAAAGGAAGGTGAATTGCTGGCGTACTATAATAATAATAATAATAATAATAATAATAATAATAATAATAATAATAATAATAATAATAATAATAATAATAATAATAATAATAATAATAATAATATAATAAATAATAATAATAATAATAATATAAAGATAATAATTATATAATAATAGATAATAATAATAATAATAAATAATAATAATAATAATTAGATAGATAATAATAATAATATATAATTATATAAGTAAATAATAATAATAATAATGAAAGCGAAAGTAGTAATAATAATAATAATAATAAAAGCGAAAGTTGTAATAATAATAATAATAATAATAATAAATAATAATAATAATAATAAAATAAATATAATTAATAATAATAATATAATAATGAATAATAATAATAACAATAATAAACTTATAATAATAATAATATAATAATATATAATAATATAATAATAATAATACGAAGGCAAAAGTAATAATAATATAATAATATATAATAATAATAATATACTAATAATAAATAATAATATAATAATAATAATAATAATAATAATAATAATAATAATAATAATAATAATAATAATAATAAAAATAATAATAATAATAATAATAATAATAATAATAATAATAATAATAATAATAATAATAATAATAATAATAATACGCAATAACATAGTAGCGAAGTCTGGTAATAGATTGCTTTGATGATTTTGTTGTAAATACTAATACACATAACAGTAAAAAGGGTTGAGTGGATGATGAAGAAAATCCAGGATGGGGTAGATTTCATAGAGATAGCTGTAGAACAAGAGACTGACGGTTATATAAGAGACCTGATAAAGGGAGTGAAAACTAGCGGATTGAAGGCCTGTTACAAAGAGTTCATCCATCGGGGCAAGGAACTGTCCTTGGCGGTTGACGTTTCTACAGGCACAGCTAGAATATTAATACCGGAAAATCTGGTGGATGATGTCATAGAAAAAATACATAATACAAATCATTTGGGAATTAAACGGACTTTGACTGTCCTAAGGGGAGATTTCGTCTTCAGATTTATGCATAGCAGAGTAAAGAAATTCATACAGAGTTGTGATGTCTGTCAGAAGAACAAGAGCGTTAGGAAGATATCTCCAGAATTCGGTAGATTCAAGAAGTTTCGGAGAAGTTCGATACGCTTCATGTGGATTTGTTTAAGCTCTCGTATAGTATGGGTTTCAATTATCTGCTTGTTTTATCGACAGATTTAGTAAGTATCCCTTCGCCTACCCTCTTAGGCAGGCGACGGTCGACTCGGTGTTAAATGTATTGGTGGGCGAAATTTTTCCGTTCTGTGGCTCTATAAAAAGGCTCATCTCAGATCGGGGAAGCCAGTTCACAGCCAAATTATTTAATGACGTGTGTAACCTACTCGGCATAGATAAGATTGTCACAACGGCTAACTCAGCAAACGTGAACGGATTAGTGGAAAAATTAAATCAGGCTCTCATAGTGACACTAAGATGTATGGTCAATGATAGTGCCAATGAAGGGTTAAAATGGCCTGAAATTTTGCCCTGGGCTTTGTACTGTTTGAGAATTAGCCCTCTAAATGACGAAGGGGTTACTCCCAGTGTACTCATGTTTGGCCAAAATCTATCAGTGCCAGGAAGCTTATTACAGAAGGAGGCACTCAGTGCCACGGTCAGCCAAAGTGCCTATTTGAAGAAACTAGTGGCTTTAATGCGTAGACCTCTAGCACCACATGTTGTATATAAAAATAAGAATGTATTCGTTCCGAAAGATCTCCACAAAGGGCCGTGTTGGTAAGAAATCAACAGTATAATGTGGGAAAACTGGCAGAGAGATACTCGGGACCTTTCCGGGTGTTACGGGTGAAAAAGAATAACGTTTATATCTTAAAGCAAGGGAAGGAGGCAGTAGAGAATTTGAGAAATGTAAGAATTTATCATAATATAACCGACGGGAACGCTGGAACCCAAGAAAAAAATAAGGTTAAATAAAAAAATAAATAAATAAATAAATAAATAAAAAAAAAAGAGAAAAAAAGGGGGGGGCTTCTTAGTTCTGAAAGCGATTCTTAGAGTTAGACAGTAGTTAAAATTGATACTTATCCTTCCAAAAAAAATCATCTTCTTTCCTCTATCTAATACTATGGACGAAGCGCATGCAACTAAACATTAATAGTCGTAAATAAATTCTCACGAGTCCCTTACAAAAAAATGTCACGGAAGGGGTTTGCAATAGAAGAGTTGAATAGTCAAACCCCACCAGACGGGGATTAAGGAGGTCTTTTATGTATTATGCAACAATGTACTGTAAGAATAGAATTTGTATTTCTCTATAATAATGTCAAATTACTACTCAAAAAAAAAAAAAAAAAAAAAAAAAAAAAAAAAAAAAAAACGTGTGAAAGCAGGATTCCCTGCTCTCACGATAATTATGTACACCTCTCATAATAGCTCTGTACACCGCTATATACACCTGTAACACTGCTCAAAAAAGGGTTTCT
>JABUQX010067619.1:25000-30000 GCA_015478945.1 Trachelipus rathkii
GTACTTCTAACAAAATTTTCTCCTTAGACACTTAAAAAATTTACCACGAAAACTGATACTCAATCTACTCATAATTATCCAAATTATATTTCTTTGGATTTCATGTCTGTTTACTATTAGAGACATAAGTATTTTAAGGAAAATATATTTATCCACTAATTCTGGTATGAAGTTTTAACCAGTATTTGTTGTGGGGAGATCTGCAGAGCAGGATCTGTTTATCTGCAACGCTTCTGGTGTAGCCGTAGGTGTAGTCAAATCCCAAAATATTTTTTTTTACTGTAAAATAGTTTATATATACTCATTTTATAAGTGACTATAAATATTCAATCTTACTATTAATTTTGTTCTCTCCAGCTCCATTACAATTCTTTGTAGTTCCTTAGGATCTAATGGAGACAACTCTATTTGATTAGCATATCTTAATTTTTTTCTGTACCTTCGATTTACGATAATAACTGCCGATTTAGCATTTTGAATAATTCTTCTAACACTGAGGTAAAAATTGCTAAAACTGTATTTCTCTCTAGCTTCTCATTGATTTGAACTTTATTTCCATTTTTAAATAATTTAAGTGTTGATGAACCATTTTCAAATATCATCTTTAGGTGTACTCATATAGTTCTGTTGTACCTTGACGCAAATCTGTTTACTTGATTAAAATGAGATAGAGCATGTTCAGTACCAATACCTCCACGATAATCATAATAATGTTGGACATCATCCATAGTGTAATTAATATTAAAAATTGGTTGATTCATTAGGTTTATTATTTGCTGACTACTCAAAATAATTACAACTGAGCTAGTGCTCGTTTATTAGAGGTTTTTTAAAATCTGTAAAAGTCATCCACAGAGATTTTATCAATTTCTTTACAACATTGAAATGGAAAAATCCCATCGTCATACTTCTTAGTAAAAAATGAGATAAGGAAGACCTAGAAATTATAGACCAATTAGTTTACTTCCAGTGTAGGGCAAATTATTTATAAAAATAATAATTTACTGAACTGCTTGACTTTATTGAACCACATGAACAAGAGTAAATTATAAGTCAAGTACTTGAGTAAGATTATTTTTGAAAATAGTTCGCACCACAGTAGAAAAAAACTAATTAGTCTATAATTTCTTGGACATATTTATCTCCTTTTTTTACTAAGAAGTACAACGATTAAATTTGTTTATCTGTCAGGAATTTTGTTCTTAAAAGCATTTATCAATGTCCTAATTAAATTGCATTTCGTTACCGCTATATTTTAGAATGTCAACTAATATCTCACATTGACCAGGGAATTTCCTCTTTTCATGTGTTTTTTTTGTCACATGTTATTTCGATAAGAGTTATAGGAAGGACATGGGTATCATTGTAATATGTATTTCTAGGTTGCTCATTATCAATAATAATTATTCAATAACACCGAGGTTGCAGAATCTGGGTCGGAGGAGTTGGAGCCAAAGAAAAAATGAATTTTATTATAAAATATTATATATATATATATATATATATATATATATATATATATATATATATATATATATATATATATATATATATATATATATATATATATATATATATATATATATATATATATATATATATATATATAAATTGCGATTATGCAATATTTAACACATACATATTATTAAGAACGAGGGATAGGACAGGCTGGACACCTGGTGATGTCGCCTTGAAGGAAACTCGATTGCTTTAAAACTGTTCTTGAACTCAACTTTTTTGGGTTGGGGGATAGCTCAGTCGTAAAGCATCGAGCATATTGTCCTCATTTCGCAACACGCGGTGGTTCAATCCCGGAGAAGGCAGTAATTCTTTACCTTCAGACATGCTCTTTATTTAAGATCTAAATAATAAATTGCGATTATACAATATTTAACATATATATATATATATATATATATATATATATATATATATATATATATATATATATATATATATATATATATATATATATATATATATATATATATATATATATATATATAATTGCTAAGCGAAGATAAAAGGATCAGAAGCCTGAATCAAATAATTTTAATATATGGAAGCAGGAACCGGAGTCTGAGCCTGAGCCTGGGCCTGAGCCGGAGTCGGAGCCAGAACCGGTGTTGGAGCAGGTAAAAAATTTAGCGGCTTCTCAGCTCTGAATAGAAGAACTCTTCATTAAATTCAACCCCTCTCTTTATGATTAAGATTTTATTTGTATTTTTGAAATGCATAATAATTTTAATTGTGATCAGCTCTTGATGTCCCTATGATAGCTGATTATTTTTTTAGACTGATTTTTTACTTTTAATTTAGTGTTTGATGATTTGTTTACTAATTAAATATGCTTTCGCATCTTCTCTAAGTCTTCTGTTTATAATTGTCTTCAGCTCAATATAATCTATTCTATAGCATAAAGTCTTTTGAAGACCTTGGTGGGCCTTACCAACGAAGGGTATATGCCGTCCCTCCAGGCAGACAAATACTGCCCTTCAGGCTATCGTGTGTTCAAAGCAATGTTTCATTTTGTATTTATGAAATATGAGTGTTCTCGTACCTCCATATATCTTTTTTAACTTTTCTTTGTAACTTCATAGTTGCATGACATTAAACACAGTTGAATGCAATTGGTGTTATAGGTAGTTTTTTTTTTTTGGAAGTTCGCATCTCACAAGCACTTCCCTATTCTAGAAGGGGAATTGCCCTAGGTAGTTGCTACCTAGGATACGGATGTGGGATCGAACCCTAGCCCCCACTGCTTTGCGACTCTGTCTCTCTATCGATTTTATAGGTCTAATTTAAATTCTTCTGCACATTCTCTACAAGAGTTGTTAAACGGCAGAAAAATCTCTTTCCCGTTTTAGAATGTCTGCGGACATGACAAAATTTCTTTGCCGGCTCCGGCTCCGGCTCCGGCTCCGGCTCCGGCTCCATCATTTTAAAATGCACGACTCCGTAGTAGTCAGATACTGATGTGGAAGAATCAAATTAATGAAAAAAGATGAAAATCTGAAAATTTGCCAATTAAGTGATACCTAAATATATTACATAACAATTGTGCTGAAAGCGTCGTTGAATTCTTGAAAAAAAAAATATTCATAAAAATCAGGGATTTTTTTTACGGATTATACTCAGACTCCGGCTCCGGCTCCGGCTCCGGCTCCGGCTCCGGCTCCGGCTCCGGCTCCGGCTCAGACTCAGGATTCATTTAGTTGTAGTAATTTTTTCGAGCTCCGCAATCAATGTATAAATAAAATTAAAAAAGTAGTTCCTATATTATTCAGTGCATTTAAAAATGTAGGAATGAGAGATGATTCGCCAAGTAGAATAAAAAATATATATTATTGAAAATAGGATATAAGAAGGATTTAATAATGGGATATGAATTTGTGAGAGAGTAAAGCTGAGGGATGCTTTTATAAACTATTTATCATTGAAAAATAAATGTAGTTTGCCCTCTGAAAGAAAATGGAATATGGTTTGTTTGCTTGTTTGAACAATTTTTTTTTCAATAATATAATTATTCTATGTTATTTATTATTATAAACAATTTGAAAATGGAGTGACTTTGTACTTAAGCATATTCCTATTTAATTCAATTTTCATTTTTGGAAAGAATTATATTATTATTATTATTATTATTATTATTATTATTATTATTATTATTATTATTATTATTATTATTATTATTATTATCACTATTATTATTATTATTATTATTATTATTATTATTATTATTATTATTATTATTATTATTATTATTATTATTATTATTATTATTATTATTATTATTATTATTATTATTATTATTATTATTATTATTATTATTATTATTATTATTATGATTATTATTATTATTATTATTATTATTATTATTATTATTATTATTATTATTATTATTATTATTATTATTATTATTATTATTATTATTATTATTATTATTATTATTATTATTAGAACGTTGATATAAAGGAGGAAGCCAATTCCAGTGAAATAAAATCTATTTTGAAGAGTTAAGGGACAAAACTTTGAAAATTACATCAATGTTTGCAAAAATAATTATATAATAATTATAACTAATTATAGAGAAATTCAGAGTTTCACTTCCTATTATAATAGGAAGATGGTAACAAAAAAAAAATAACATTATTTACTCCTATCTTTTAAAGCTTCCTTACATCCCTTTCAAGGTCATCCAGCAAGGCAAGATATACAATTTCATCTCACAAAATAAAGATTTTCTTTTTTAAGCTTAGTATTTTCGATCGATCCCACGGCAATTTGGTCAAACTTGATAGAAAGAAGGAGGTGAAGGAAGGAAGAGGAGAATAAAGCTGAGGTGAAGCGAAAATGGCTTTAAGGATATTAAACAGTGTCGTTCTAATAGGAAAAGGAGAATCATTTATTGAATTTAATAAATTTCATTTATTTATTTTATTATAAAAAGAAATTTAATTGTACTTATTATTAATACTTTTTACAGTTCTTCTAATTCTACACTGTGTACTTCTTTTTCTAATTATTATTGTTATTATTTTTATTATTATTATTATTATTATTATTATTATTATTATTATTATTATTATTATTATTAATATTATTATTATTATTATTATTATTATTATTATTATTATTATTATTATTATTATTATTATTATTATTATTATTATTATTATTATTATTATTATTATTATTATTAGTAGTAGTAGTAGTAGTAGTAGTAGTAGTAGTAGTAGTAGTAGTAGTAGTAGTAGCAGTAGTAGTAGTAGTATCTTTCTTTTTATTATTATTATTATTATTATTATTATTATTATTATTATTATTATTATTATTATTATTATTATTATTATTATTATTATTATTATTATTATTATTATTATTATTATTATTATTATTTTATTATTATTATTATTATTATTATTATTATTATTATTATTATCATTATTAGGTGTGGTTTAAGTAGTGGTAGTATTAATTACCTAATAAATTAGTAATAG
>JABUQX010067619.1:35000-40000 GCA_015478945.1 Trachelipus rathkii
TCGCTATCGAAAAAAATCACCTGAACTTTGTCTGTGATATGTCAGTTCTTTGTCTGTGATATGTCAGTACCTGGTGTAGCAAACTATTTGAAGGAATTGTAGGTATTTCTAACAACTGTTACATTGCACCGCAATTTATAATCATATAAAATTATATGATTATTTATAATAATTTCAATAATAATAAATGGAAGGCTATATTTTTGATCCTTGTCGGTAACAGTTGGAAACATTTTACAATCCCAATGAGGGGTGGTGATACAACCTATCTCCAATTCGACGAATTTTGTCAAAGAGCTTTGTAACTACTTTCATTCTCAAACACTTACGACATCGTAATATAGAAGTGAGGCTTGTAATAATATCACTCATGTCAAGAACTAGAGCTTCAACTGTGGCAAGCAATGTTTTCACTCATCAAGATCACTTATTTTCCAAGCATCAAATGTAGGAACAACAACACAACAACAACAACAACAACAACAACAACAACTTAAACAACAACAACAACAACAACAACAACAACAACAACAACAACAACAACAACAACAACAACAACAACAACAACAACAACAACAACAACAACAACAACAATAATAATAATAATAATAATAATAATAATAATAATAATAATAATAATAATAATAATAATAATAATAATAATAATAATAATAATAATAATAATAATAATAATAATAATAATAATAATAATAATAATAATAATAATAATAATAATAATAATAGACAGAAACTCAATCCTGCAGTAACATTAACTGTACCTAGAATGAGGTACTCCCATGATAATTTTCAAAGCAGATGAGACTCCACTTGCATTTCTTGAATCATTTTCAAAATACACGCAATACATATATCAAACACTCAAAACTATTTTACTTGATATCCCCAGAAAAACTTTAAAATTCAAATATAAGGTGTATACTCATATATATTTATATATATATATATATATATATATATATATATATATATATATATATATATATATATATATATATATATATATATATATATATATATATATATATATATATAGTATATATTAGGTGTATACCGGAACTGAATCGGAATTAGACGGAATCACAAAAAAAAATTCCGGCCGGAACCGGAATTTCTTATGAACTTTCCTTTAACTATAAAGAAATGTAAAAAAAAATATTTTATATAACTTTCAACATAAAATCTTATATTTAGTACAACGCCACTTCATGAACATATGGAAAATCATCATTGAAGAGAATATCTAGAAGTCCAAAAATGTTAATACTAAAAGGGAGAGTCTTATATTTTCTAGAACAGGGGAAACCACAAAAGAGCAATAAATCCAAGCCGTAAAATAGAAGTGAAGGAGAGTTTCTCCCCAAAAAGATTTGGCATATCAATGACTCCAAATCACAGAAAATAATGAATTTTATAAGTAACCAACCATTCACAGTCACAGAAGACAAGGGATTCATAGAACTTATTGCCATCTTCAACCCAAATATCTTATTCCTAGTAGAAAATATTTTTTGTAAAGAAAATGTTACCAACTTCATACAGGAAATTGAGATCAACAGTATTGAGAAGTTATCTAAGGCTGATCGAATATATCATTTACTACAGATATATAGAGCTAAAGTAATTCAAACGACTCATTTATTTCTTTAGCTGCACTCTGGCTTTACCAGCGAGTTTGAAAAAAATGGACTGTGTACTCCTTACCGTGTTTAGGTTCTCATTCTGGAATTAAAAATCCTATGAGTTTGAAATTACGATGAATAATTGGGAAATTCCTCTAACATAATCCATTTTGATCCTTCGAAATGGAGCATATAACATGAAACTTAGTTGGAACTGATTTAGCAGAATACACATGTTTTTCTTGTTGTATTCATAAACTTCAATTTGTTATTAAAGATGCCTTATTTTCTCAAACAAGAATATGTGTACACATTTCAATCATTCCAGTTTTTAAGCTGTAATGAACTTAAAGAATACAAAGACTTGGATCACATCTTGCAAGCCCACTTATGCCAATTCAAGATGTTAATACGAGGTGGAATAGTACATATTTGATTCTCGAAAGAATTGAATGTTTGAAAGACCTCTGCAAGTTTATATTATAAAACAATCAATCATTTAAGCTTTGACTGCTAATAAATGCTTAAATACATGAAAGAATTCTAAGAGTTTTATAACCATTTCTCATGGATTTTTAGGAAACTATAAGGCAAATCAATTATATCATCAATTATTCTACATATTTGAAGCTCTCCAGCATATCTCTCAAACTCTGAGGACGGCAGCAGAGAATAAAGAAGAGCTGAACAAGGCATTAGAGTTTAGATTTATGAATCAAAAAGGAAGAGAAAGGATCAATAGACATATCTAAAACAAGATAATTGTTTTAAATACTGTAGTAGACCCAAGATACTAACTGACTTTATTTTCTAATGATATAAGATAATTGAGTAGAAAATGGATGCTTGAAGAAATATGCAAATAATTGAAGGTAGAAAGTGATAATAGTAGTAGCAGTACAGAAAAGGTTCAGGCGATGAGTCATTTTCAGAAACGAGCATTATCTACAATAAACTTAGATTTGCCAAGTACCTCAAAATCACCAGGAGCATTAAGAAAAGAAATTACTGCAAAGTTTAGTTTTTATAAGTTTGAAGAAAGTGAAAGTGACATCGAGTCAGTTAGTGTAAAAAGGAAAAAACGAAAAATCAGTGGCTCTTCAAAGGCGAAATTCTTAAAGAAATTGAATTTTTTTTACCAGAAAAATCAATTTCTAATCTGGGAAAAAAAGAATTCCTTAATTGGTGGAAAGTGAACAAAACTAACTTAATTCCCAAACATAGCAGTACTAGCCCAAAAATTACTCTCCTTTCCAGTCTCCTCCATATATTCAAAGAAATTATTTTCATTTTCAGAAGCAGGAAATATATTTGAGGAAAAACGTTTAAAAATATCGCCCAATACTGATGAACAGTTTTCTTTTACTTCACCACAATTCAGCAATATTTTCAAAAGTGTTTAAAGAAAGTTAACTTTATATATATATATATATATATATATATATATATATATATATATATATATATATATATATATATATATATATATATATATATATATATATATATATATATATATATATATATATATATATAAAATATATATATATATATATATATATATATATATATATATATAAAATAAATATATATATATATATATATATATATATATATATATATATATATATATATATATATATATATATATATATATATATATATATATATATATATATATATATATATAAATATATAAATATAACTTAAAAAGGCAAAATATCAGAAAAGAGCAGGAGAATTATCTCGAAAAGTATGACACTTGGGAAAACCAATTACATATTTGGAATCAGCGTAAAGCATATTACCAGAATGTAAAAAATCTCGAAAAGTACGACACACTTACAGAAAAATAAATTACATATCTGGAATCAGCGTATAAAGAAACTTATTATATGCAAAGTCGTTTATGATTTAAAACTAACGAATACCCTAGAGTAGACCACATAGATGGCAGGGGTCGGGGTCTCTCAGTTTGTAAATTTCCTGCACAGCCTTCAGCCTTGATCTCCCCATCAGAAATATCAAAAGGGATTGATTTTTACACTATGTCAATTTTAGGGGGCTCGAGCCGATGGCAGAAAGAGAG
The DNA here is from genome assembly GCA_015478945.1 of Trachelipus rathkii. Taxonomy (NCBI): domain Eukaryota; kingdom Metazoa; phylum Arthropoda; class Malacostraca; order Isopoda; family Trachelipodidae; genus Trachelipus; species Trachelipus rathkii. The sequence continues at coordinate 38,730 of JABUQX010067619.1, forward strand.
GACAAGCGACTTTACATATAATAAGCTTTGTATGCTGATTCCAAATATGTAAATTGTTTTCGTACTCGAATTTTTTTACATTCCGGTAATAAGCTTTATACGCTGATTTAAAATATGTAATTGGTTTTTCTGTAAGAGTATAATTCTCCTGGCCCTTTTCTGGAATTATACCCTTAAAAAAAAATAAATATTAAACTGGATAAAATTTAATAAAGTACAAATCGTACAAAATATTTTTTGTTATCACTCCTTTACCTTGGATAAATATATATATATATATATATATATATATATATATATATATATATATATATATATATATATATATATATATATATATATATATATATATATATATATATATATATATATATATAAAAATATATATATATTTATACATGTATATTTATAAATATATATAATATATATATATATATATATATATATATATATATATATATATATATATATATATATATATATATATATATATATATATATATATATATATATATATTAAACTATTAATTATAAAAGGAAAGTAAATTTAAGCTTTAAACGCTTCACTTTTGAAAAGATCAGTAGAAAATGATATGATTTGTTTTACCGTATACTGAAAAATTTAAACAAGATTGTAAATACATAACCTAAAATTTCATGACTCAGAGAAACGCGAGCCATTAAATTCACATGAATTTATATATATATATATATATATATATATATATATATATATATATATATATATATATATATATATATATATATATATATATATATATATATATATATATATTTTTAATATAAAAATTTATTTTTTATATACTAATAATATATATATATATATATATATATATATATATATATATATATATATATATATATAATAATAATATATATATATATATATATATATATATATATATATATATATATATATAATAATAATATACATGTAATATATAATAATAATATATATAATAATATATATATATATATATATATATATATATATATATATATATATATATATATATATATATGTATATATATAATATATAGCATGTGTGGCAACTGTGTGCATACGCATGCAATATCATTTTTCCAATCAGATATCGATTTATTGATTTTTTGTATTTTGGTTTATTTTTGTGAAGTTCTAAAACTACAAATTTGTTTTCTTTCAGTTTTATTGTCAATTGAATATATATATATATATATATATATATATATATATATATATATATATATATATATATATATATATATAT
>JABUQX010067620.1:0-5000 GCA_015478945.1 Trachelipus rathkii
CTTACAACGATGTGATAAAGGAACAGCTGTCCCTTGACTTCATCGAGGAAGTAAAACCTTCCACCCCCCTCCATCCTGAAGCCAAATTACATTACTTACCTCATCATGGGGTGCGCAAAAATTCCTCTACGACTAAACTTCGTTTAGTCTATGACTGTTCATCCAATAATCCCAGTTTAAATTTCTGTTTACACAGTGGTCCTTCTCTGATAACAGATCTGGGAAAATTATTATTAAAATTTAGAATAAAAAAGTACGCAAGTTCTTCAGATATTGAAAAAGCTTTCTTAGGCATTCGTTTAGCAGAAAAGGATCGAGATTCAACTCGTTTCCTATGGGTCAGAGACCCCTCAGACCCCCAATCGCCTATAGTGACATATAGGTTTAAATCAGTACTATTTGGAGCAACTTGTAGTCCATTTTTATTGGCAGCATGCCTCCATCACCATGTAAATAAATCCCAAACAGCTTATAAAGATGCCATATTAGAACAAATTTATGTAGATAACCTCTTCGGTACATTTGACACCGAGGATGAAATAAAACAATATTTTTTTGAAACCAGATCCTTATTTGCAGAGGCTGGTTTAAATTTAAGAGAGTGGGCTTCCAACTCATCTCTCGCTGCTTCTATGTTTCAAGAAAAAGAATTGGGCATAGAAGAACCTTGTTTAAAAATTTTAGGTATGGAATGGGATACCTCTTTAGATACCATGTCTTACCCCACTCGTAGCTTCGACCCAGAAGCCAATACCAAACGTAAAATATTGCATAATGTTGCATCTGCATTTGATCCTCTTGGTGTTTTGTCACCCGTAGTCATAAGAGGCAAAATGCTTTTACAAAAAATTTGGAAATTAAAACTTGACTGGGACCACAAGATCCCCAATGATCTTCAGAAGGAATGGAGATCACTTGTGGTTCAATTTGAACAATGTTTAAACTTAAAATTGCCCAGGCAACTTATATATTCAATTAATGTGGAACTCCACGCCTTTTCCGATGCATCTGGCTCTGCATACGGTACTGTGGTGTATGTAGTCTCTTGTGCAGACTCAACACCCATTTCAAAAATATTACTATCAAAAGTTAAAGTATCCCCCATTAAAGAGCTTTCCATCCCCCGATTAGAACTTATGGGAGCTCTACTATCATCTCGCATGTTAAAATTTATTATAGAAACATTTGAAAACATATTAAATTTTGAGAAAATATATGCTTGGTGTGATAGTCAAGTCACCTTGCAGTGGATTTTCTCCCAAAAACAACTCCCCACCTTTAACCAGAACAGGGTGGACGAGATTCGAAAAAATGTCCCCTCTATAGAGTGGAAATACGTCCCTACACAGGACAACCCCGCTGACCTTGCTTCCCGCGGGTCAGACTGTAAATATTTATCTTCTGATTTATGGACATCAGGTCCAACTTGGCTCTTAAATCCCTCAGACTGGCCAGTCTGGAGGGAACATCCTTCCTCTTCACAAAATGAAGAAGGAAATTTAATAATCTCAGCTGTGACAGTTACTCCTGTTGAAAGTATACTGAACAGTGAGAACTATTCATCTTATAATAAAATTGTAAAAATAACAGCTTTAGTATTTAGGTTTATAAATAATTTGAAAAACTCTGTAAATAAATCCCCTTTAAATAAATCAATTATAAAACCTGAATTCTCCCATCAACTCTCCATTGAGGAGAAACAAATTTCTGAGTCATATTGGATCAAATATATGCAAAGTCTGCATTTTCAGTCTGAATTAGACTGTTTAAAAAATAAAAAAAAACCTTACACATCTGTGTAAACAACTTAATATAATATTAGTAAATGGTATACTCAGGTGCGATAGAAGATTAGGAAACTCCTTCCTACCTTACGACACCAAATTCCCTTATTTACTCCCTAATAACCATCATTTGATAAAACTCATCATATGGGACACCCATATGTCCTTTCATCATTTAGGAACCTCTGAGCTCCTTTTAATAATACGTAGAAAGTATTATTTTTCCCATATGAGAACTAATATTAAAAAAGTCACAAGACCATGTATTTTGTGTAAACGTTTGCAAGCTCTTCACTTTAGGTCTGCCCCTCTGGCTGCTTTGCCTAAAGTAAGAGTTATTAACACTAAGCCATTTACTATTTTGGGAGTTGACCTGACAGGTCATTTTATAATTAAAACTTCAAAAACAGCCACCACCAAATGTTATATCGTATTATTTACCTGTGCAACGACTCGAGCAGTCCATCTCGAGCTCGTTTTAGACAATAGCACAGAATCTTTTTTGAGATCATTCCGCCGCTTCATGGGTAGACGTGGTGTTCCTTCTGTTGTTTATTCAGATAACGCCACCTACTTCCATGCTTCATCTGATTATTTGAAACAGTTACATAGTTTACCATCAGTAAAACAATTTTTTAATCAATACTCCATTACATGGAGGTTCAATCCTGCTCGTAGCAGCCACTACGGAGGATTTTTTGAGCGTCTAATTGGATTAACCAAACTCCATTTGAAACGTACCCTTACTAATGCCCTCATCACTTATGATGAATTTTATACAATTATAATTGAAGTAGAGGCGGTTTTGAATTGCCGTCCTCTCACCTTTGTAGGGGATGACCTCCATAGTGAGGAACCACTCACCCCTTCTCATTTATTAACAGGGCATAAATTAAATTCGCTCCCAGTTCCAGAGGAACTTATTGAAATGGATCCCACATATTTAGATCCTATAAAAATTGGTAAACGCTACAAATACATCCTCTCCCTTGTAAATAAATTTAAAATTAAATGGGAAAAGGATTATTTGTTAAATTTAAGGCAATCTTACAATAAATCTGATCGCCCAAATGTAACTGTTGGAGACGTCGTCCTGGTGGAAGATGACGGTCCCCGTTTAAAATGGAAATTGGGAATTGTAAAAGTTTTACATACTTCCCCTGATGGTTATGTACGATCGGTTTCCTTGAGTACGAGAACAGGTGAAATTACTCGCGCAGTCATTCATCTTTACCCTTTGGAAATTCATAGTAATATTTATGATTCTTCCACAGAAGAAGAATCACCTACAACATCAAGTTCTCCCCCTAGGAACCGCCGCCAGGCTAACATCCTGGCTTCCCGTCGGATCAAAGCTATATTCGATTCGAAATAAGCTTCGACGACAACCTTATTATCCATTTAGACAACATCAAAAAACTTATCATATAAATTCTCTTGCTATTGATCATTAAAAATAATCTAATAAATTTCTTACTTATACTTTTTATTTCGAAAGTTAATTGCGTTCGTCCTTTGGATGGAGTTATTATCTGATCCCAACAACGTTTTAAAATGTGATTTCGAGAGCCTTGCATATTCATCTCCTAATACATACCGATATTTGTTAGGAACAAAGGTAAAGGTATAAACCCTTTGGAGTAGGAAAAAATTGAAGGAAAGCCTTCAATAAATTAAAAGCAGCTGTCTTGGAGTGGAAGACCCTCTGGGAAGGGGTCGTCCGTGATAAGTGCTATCATAAGTCTCCTCGACTTGTATGTTGCTGGTGGAATGGAATCATGGTTGACGTCACTGAGACACATAACCCCAAGTTTACAATGTAAACCCACCTTCCCAAGTTTTTTTTGTTAAGTTTTAGAAGGATGTTTTCTGAGATTTGAGTATGCAAGACTTGAGGGTCATATTTTATCACTGCGTATGGGTCAATTTGGCTTTCATCCTCCTTTTCGGACGTGGTTCACTGACGAATAAAGAGTATACTTATTTACTATATTTTCTTTCACTAAAACTTACGAAAACAAATCATATTTTTTTCTGTTGGTTCCTTTGGCTGGGGAATTTAATGTCGTAATTTATTTTAAATTACTTCATTCGCCACTTGTGGCCAGTTTTCCTTTTGGGTTTTGATGACTGGATTCGCGAGTGGTTGACTTGCAATCGTGATCAAGGGAATTGTGAATGCATTAGTCATCGCTATTTCCTCTTAAAATTTTGTAAATAATAATCTTAATAATCATTTTCATATAAAAATTAAAATTTATTAATAGAAACTTGCTCAATAAGTCGGTGCAATTTTAAACCAGAATTTTCTTACAATCCGTACTTTTATAAAGCTCATAAGTAAAATATCCCTTATAATTGGGCTACGCCCTTGAAATTCACAATATTAATTCATTTAATAATAAATAGTAACAGTCCCAAGTTTGGGACTCCTGGGTTAACTGTAACCCCTAAAAATGGGGTTAGGGGCTGGAGCCCCCCTTTCATTTTTTGAAAATTTCACCGGATTCTTCTTATTCATGTCAAAAACTATTATCATACCAATTTTCAGCCAAAAAGAATATATATTTCAATGTATATATATATATATATATATATATATATATATATATATATATATATATATATATATATATATATATATATATATATATATATATATATATATATATATATATATATATATATATATATATAATTTATATATATATATATATATATATATATATATATATATATATATATATATATATATATATATATATATATATATAAATAACCTCCTCCTTCCAAAAATTGAGAAAAATGAAACTGATACAATATAACCGGTTTATATGTAACTTTCTTTTGACAACGTTTTGAAATTTCAAACTTCCCTTAATTATACAAAAGATTTGGGGCTACAATTTGGTGTAATCTTACACAGATCAAAATAATATTTTAATAATTATAAATGTATTTAAATCATCTGCAAAAATAGGCCTTTCAAAATATTGAAATGTCACATTGAAAGTTTTCCTTCCCCTTCTTCGTTGACCAGGTGCTCCATGAGTGCCAGACTTGGTTAGTATTTCAAGTTGATCTTAACACTCCAATCTTTCATTTACATAAGTGTCATTGACCTCCTTCAATCGAAAGGTCAAGTTTTGACCCCAACTGACCTTGCATTTTTTCTATATCGAAGTATTAACATATTTTAACTCACAGATGTGCTAG
>JABUQX010067620.1:10000-12500 GCA_015478945.1 Trachelipus rathkii
TGAACAGCCCGACCATATGTAATATAAATTTATTCAAACAATTGTTCTTAAAAATAAAATAAATAATAAAATCCTCCTTTAACGATGTCTTTAGATCCGTTTTTATTATTTTAAAACAGAAAATAAGCTCTCAACATTCACTTGAATAGGAGGCAAAGCTGCAATTGTTGTGCAAGCGGCATCTTGCAAAAAATTTTAGGATAACAATTGATTGCCCTTTAACTGATAACTTTGATTTCCGGTCGATTTTCATTATTCCATCTAATGACTTATAGAATTCTACCTTTTATTTTTCTAGAAGATATTTAGGTTGAATGTCTTTTACTAGTAGATTGTCTTTTTAGTTTTTTTCAATCGCTTTTCTGCATGCTCCAATTTTTCCCATTATCTGGCAAATGTGACTTCTTCATCTTCATCTGGCAAAATTCTACAAGGGAGGGATTCCTGAAACTGCTGAACTATCTGACTCCGGCCCAGATTTCTGTTCGATAGCGTTATTCATTTTAAGTCCTAGTTCGCAAAGAACACTCCTAGCTTTAAATATCAGATCTTCAGTTCTGGGAAAGATTCTAAACAAAGATTGTCGACAAAAAATATTTTATTTTCAGTTAACATTCTCCCTTCTTTTCATGGAATTTATTTGTGATTTGCTAAAATCTGTTCTCTCTATAAAAATTTTCTTGCAGTCAAGTCTTCTGATTGAATATTTTTTGTTGTAAAGTATGGGTGTTTAATAATTCTTTTAGGGTTTTGTATTTGTTCCCACTGACTGTCGGAGAGAAAGTTCAGAAGTACCAGCAGCCATCATTACTACTACTATAATCTTTTAGTTGCAGAAGCCTTTAGACTTTAGAGCATAAGACATGTACTTGCCCATCTTGTCTCTTGACCTAAGATTGCCACTTTTGCAGCTTGATTCTTTAGAACTTCCATTAATTTTGGGGTACGTGCTGTTTTTGCTATTTGTCTCGCCTTGCTTATAAGATTTGCTGTATGAGTATTGTGGAGACCATCACGCACTGCTAACTGTAAAGTATGAACTCCACACCTCATGTGTGCAATGTTAACGTTATCGGAACATAGTCTTTTCATAGTTTTATCAAGTTCATTCAGAAAACAACTATTACTTCTTCGTTTTGACATTCAATAAATCAGTATCACATTTACCAATTTCCTATTCCCCCTCATTGTCCTTATTTAATTTTTCAATCGTACTGATCATGTTTGATTCGTTATCCGTAACTAAGCTAATTACTTGTCTCTTGTTATTTCGAATTCTTTTAAGATGTCAGTAGCAAATTCTTGAATGTATTCGCTGAAATGTTGGTATTTTTTTCTTTTACTGCTAACGTTTTAGAAATTTTGTTTTTATCTTATATATATATAATTATTGACAAAATAATTTAGATTTGCCTATGTGTAAGTATCCATTTTTAAATGCACAAAGCGTCCCTTTTATGCAATTTTAAGCTTATTTTTGTTTATTTTTCTTCTAGAGAACTATTTTACAAATATTTTCCAGTCTAAAGGGACTTCAGTTTCTAAGCCATGTCTCCACACAGGGCTTTAAATCCTATGGTTTGAAAAGAAAACTAATGGGTCACTATCTTTAACAACCATTACAATCAATTGTATTTGAAATTTTCACTTAACATAGACAAGAACAAGTTTATGGCAACTGAAAAAAGTTTCCATTTAGTCTGAGTTTTTGAAATTAAAGGTTTATCCTGATTACCTTTAGCTTCACCTTTCTTTTTAACAATTGCAGCAATGTCTGGATGATAGCGTTTTAAATGTCGCATTAATTTAAAGGATTCAATAGATGTATTGTGACCCCATGAGTAACTGGTAGTTAGGTAGACTCTTTTGTGCATGATCGAACTGACTATTTCCCATCAACTGTGTTAACTATTTCATATTGACAAATGAAAGTATTTTTATCATCAGAGTGAGTAATATATTCAAATACATGAGGTGTTTTCGATTTTGGTTTAGTTGACATGATTTTCTAAGGATATTAAACTTAATTAATTAAAGTTATCTATAGAAGTACCGAACCTTTTTTATTATTGAATAATAAATATACATAATCAAATTTCTGAAAAAAGAAAATATATATATATATATATATATATATATATATATATATATATATATATATATATATATATATATATATATATATATATATATATATATATATATATATATATATATATATATATATAAATATATATATATATATATATATATATATATATATATATATATATATATATATATATATATATATATATATATATATATATATATATATATATAAAACACCTGTAGTAATAAAATTAATAATTACTTAATTTGTTTTGCCGGAGCCGGAGCAGCCTCTTTTTCGGTTCCAGACTCCGGCTCCGGCTCCAGGTCCCCTAAAATTTCGCCTCCCACTCCGGCTCCGGCTCCAGATCCCCCGAAATTTCGCCTCCGGCTCCAGTCCCTCAAAAAG
>JABUQX010067620.1:15000-30000 GCA_015478945.1 Trachelipus rathkii
ATATGTGTTCATATGTGTACACTTACACTTACACCTACACCTTCCCCTACACCTACACAAGCATACATAGATTCGCCTATATATATATATATATATATATATATATATATATATATATATATATATATATATATATATATATATATATATATATATATATATATATATATATATACTATATATATATATATATATATATATATATATATATCACTGCTATGTATATATATAGAGCGAGAGATAGGGAAGAGGTTTGATACGAAAAAATTTGACAGGAATGTAAACCCCCGACCCCCACCCCCGCCCCGTCAGAAGCGGTGGCAGCCGTTGAGATTGTCGGTCCGTGCGCTAAGACATCTATTCAGCTACTGAAATTCGTTGGTTTTCTAAAAAGTCGTTTGGATGCGTGAGAATTTTTGAAAGGAGGAGGAATTAACCGCTTTTTTTTTTTCGCGTTATTATTATTATTATTATTATTATTATTATTATTATTATTATTATTATTATTATTATTATTATTATTATTATTATTATTATTGTGTGTGTGTGTGTTATCTTTTCTTACTATTATTAATAAAATAAAATAGGGTAATAAAAAGCAATCAGTTTTTTTTTCTCATCTTTTTCTTTTTTTCATTTATTAAATAAAAAAATACATTTATTTTGTACAAAATACACATTTACATTTGCAATATATATATATATATATATATATATATATATATATATATATATATATATATATATATATATATATAGATTCAGATTTTTGACTCTCTTTCTCTTATATATATTAATTACATAGGAAAAGTTAGCATAGAGGTTCGAGAGGACCTCTGTATCCAAAAGGTATAGTTCGAGCAGTGTTTATAATAAGAGCCCTCTTTGTTGAAGTCATTCTCAGCTTCTTTGTGCCTTTTCTGATTGATACCTCTCCTTTCTTAGTAGCCCTAAAAGTCATTGAAGGAGTTTTAACTTCCCTATATCGTCCGCTTGTATTCACATACGGTTTATCTGAATCATCTAGATTGAAAACCATATTATGAAGAGTGGGATCTCCTTCCTTTTCTCTCATTTGTTTAATTGCAATTGCTGTTAGGTCCTTATCTTTTATCGCTTCGTAATACTCCTCAGCACCCATAAGCCATTCCCGCACTGGGTTTTCAGCATCAGTATCGACTTTATCTAACACAATTTTCAACATACCGTAAAAATTGATAATATCACTACTCGTATTACTCAATGTTAAACCCTTAGCTTTCAGAATATGGTCGATGCTACCATCAGGTTTTATAAGCCGAACAGCGTAAGATTTAGGGCCTGTGCAAACAAAGCTGTCGGCTGTAATACCAGCACCGATTTCGTCGGTCAAATCCCCAAGGAACCTTCCTGTTTCGGGTACGACATCACCTTTTTTGGCTACAAAGATGCAACTGTCGGTGTCGCAATACAATACCCTTTGACCCAGTTTTTCCATGAGTTTGTACAATTTGACTCTTGCGTGGGCTGTAGTGAACGCTGCGATAGCTAGATTTGTTGACCTTGAAGTGTTATAAGCATAGGCTGTGTAGCGTACAGAAACTATATGTTTTTGTCCAGCCACCACTACATTTACGATTTCCAAATCGGCCTGTTTTGCCAATGCCCAGACTTCGGCGTCACTATGACATATGATGTCTTCTGTAGCAGGTGCGCGTTCCGCCATTTTCCCCCAAAGAGAATTAAGACATAACTTTGCAATGAAACGGAGACCAGGGTTGTTCTTGATTTTAGCCTTATCTAGTTTAACACCTTCAATTCTTTCAAAAGCCTCAATGAAAATGTCAAGTTCAGGATCTGTGAGACCGGTGATACCTTCAGGGTACCCTGAAGCCTCAGTTTTCCATTTCAGGAATGCTTTCACGTAGTCGGTGAACAAGCCAACCATAGGTTTGAATTTCCAAATTTCAAAGATCTTGGTAATCTTGTACCCTTTTTCAACAGCCAATTTTAGTTCGGGTGTTGTGTAAACACCCTTAATCTCGCGTTGTCTTTCTGTGTGAGTGCACAATCCTTATATCCTTCTTTAGCGCATGTTCGACATAGAGTAAATATCAATCTTTCTTTATATCTCCCTGGTAAAACAGGAATGTATAAGTTTTGAGGAGGTAAAACGCTAACGTAAGCCACCCCGAAATATTTCTCATGCATGTTTGCTATGTATTCAGGGATGCTAGGGATATCACTTCCTACAAGTTTCGTAGGGATACCTGTAGGGAACTCTTGAGATTTTTGAACCCAGGGGTACAACGATGTGAAATCTAAGTAATAAATTTTGTTAGCACCGTCTGTGGGAGGGAAGTAATACACAAATGGCTCTGTACGACCTCCATACAGAGCATCACCAATAATAAGTCTATGATTGGCGACATCGTTACCTATTCTATTGACATAGGGTTTCAGAAGTTCCTCTTCTTCTTCTTCTTCAGGGTCAGCGTGAAGTATTCTTACCGTGCACTCATCTTTCATTTTTTTCCATTCGCATTCCCATACCCTCACAACTTCAAACCCGGCTCTTCTGTATGATTCTTCTTGTAGCATAGTCATTCTATACCTGTCCAGACTGGAGACACCTCTATGTTCAAGCTTGCCATCCGCACAACTCTGATGCCCATGCCAAATACAGCCATGGAACAAGTACACTATGCGTTTCTTTTCCACTGGTCTAGCACCGGGTGCAGATGCAGCCTCATCCATTTCCTTCCATCGCTGTTCATTCCTGGATTTCAATTGGTTGTCTACTTGAAGCTGTCTGAGGGTAACAAAAGCATCTCCATCAATAGGTGTATAATCAACAACAGGGACCTCTGTGTATCCGTCAGGATATACGCATTTATTCTTAAGCTTAAACACTCGTTCGCCTCCATTCCGCGCATGGGTTATCCTTTGACCTGTATACTTCTCCATGAACGCTATCCATCGAATACCTTCATACGAATAATTTTTCTCTCCATCTCGGCTGATATGAGCAACAGTATTAGATTTCATATAATGGGTTTTAAAAACTCTAAAACAAAGTGAAGCAATTGTACAGCATTCTGTTAAACAATCTATTTGGAACATTTCAATAAACATCTTCCGGAATTTTTCAAAACTTCGACGTAAAATGTCAACATCCTGTACACAATATTTAGTGCATTCAGCTTTAATATCATACTCTCTATTTTCGAATGAGCTATACCATTCGGTAAATTCTCGTTTCTCTGACTCATCCATTCGCTCAGTTTCAAATAACCCTCTAGCAGGTATTCGACCAACATAATTTACATTATCTAGGGTAAGAAATCTGTATGGGAAGAATCCTTTAGCTACATCACCATCAAGCCCCATACATTTCGGTAACTTCTTCAAAGCACAGGGCATGTATAAGAGGGTATCTTTAAATGTTATATTATGCTGAGCTGTCATAGTGATGATCTTTGTGCCTCGTTTTACAGGGTTACTAGAAATAACACTAGCACCGGGTCTTGCCAATAATTTACTGAACACAAATTGTGTGTCAAACTTACCTCCATTATGAGCTGCTACTATGATTTCGTCTTTCTTATGTTTTTCCGAAAAACTGAATAAATAATTTATAAATTTATCGACTGGGCACTTTTCAGAATCATTTTCAGCATTCAAATCCAAATGGAAGATTTCCTGTCGTTTAGTCCCGCATGTCTCACACTGTTCATTCCTTAATTCTTTTCCGCTGCATTTATAGCAGACCAGCATGCTCACAAGCAAGTATGGTACCATATCAACAACTGATTTTCCGTCTCCTTGATCCTGCTCGTTGTGATTATACGTTTCCACATCGTAATAAAATGTGTAAACATTTTTATTTTCCTGCCATTTCTCTTCTTTCTTTTTCAAGGTTTTCATGAAACATTTATGAACTCCTTTATTCGGGTTATACTTCACATCGCAAACTCTGCACTGTATATTCACACAGTCATGTTGAATCTTTCCTTGATTATCACACATCTTCATTGTATCACACAGCTTACAAATTTTTATTTTCTTACATACGAGTTTGTTATTTTTTCTATGGTTCTTAAAGCAATCTTCATTATAAAAGTTACGATTACATTCAGCGCAATACTTTAAGGGAATATTATTATCTTCAGCCCTTCCTCCACATTCATAGGTGAGACACTGTTTACATTTATAATATTCACATTCTTGATGTAGATGTAAAACCATATTTGACACAAAGCTGTAACATTGTCTACAAAAAAGGCCCTTTATGTTTTTAGGATTCACACTACCTATTGTTAATTTGATTTTATCGTTTGGAAGAGGGTAATAATAATGAGTATTGACAGCATCATATCCAATTACATACAAATCTTTATCTCTGTCATTTTCTCTAGGTTTATAAACTACATGCAACTTTTCATCTTTATCGTTTCTGTAGACAAATATCCTACAATTTAGGACCCGTTCTATTATAGCAAATTTATCAACCGTCAAAGGGTCAGCATATTCTAATCCGCACAGATTAGCTATTTTCACTCCTAATTTTACTATAGTACCAGTGTCGATATTAGATATATTTTTTTTTTCGGTAACAACTTTTACACAGGTAGCTATAGCTTTAAATCCACATCCAACTGCATCAATCCTCTTATCATCTGTATCTGTGAATAAATGACGTGTGATAAGCTCGGGATGGATAAATTTAATTTGACCAGGTATTATGGGGCCATTTCCTTCTGGGTTATGCAATACCTGGACTTCGACGATGAAATCACTGAACGTTGCTTTATCTCCTGACTGAAAGGCTTGTTCTAGTCGGGTGCACAAGGTTGATACCAAATCATCATTATCTTTTACATCTTTATGTGCAAGATTGACATGGAATTCGTTGCGAGCACCATCATTGAAAGTAAACCAAAATCTTGCTTTGTATTCTCCATAGTTCACCTCCTTTTTTAGATGTTCAACAATAGCTCGAATGACCCTTCTGAAAGCATCCTCAATATCAAGACCTTGTCTGAACACATTTCCTTCATTCACCCTTATTCTGTATCGATGAGTATCAATGACCCCTGAATTTCTAGAGACAGCGGACGTTGTAATTTCAAGTAATTCAGCTGTAAAATCTTCTTCATCACCGTCAACATCAGCATCATCACGTTTTCTTTTGTTATTCTTCTGTAAAAGAGAATCAATCATAAATATACTAGTAATAACATAAGATTAACCTAACTTAACTGATTCTAAGTCATTTTCTTTTGTTTCTAAAATAATTTAAGTTACAAGATTTCACTTAGTTTCTTACTTTAATTAATTTCATTCAACAATATATATTTATAAGAATTTTGCAAATTACACTTACCCTATCATCTGGACCATCATAAGGATCAACATCCATAGGTGCATCTCTGTGATCGTTCACTCCACTGGGACCTGCACCGGCATCGTTGACCCATGTAACTCTTTTCTTAGCATCACGATTTTGAAGACCACGTTTAGCACGAACAATTTTACGCTCTTCACGGGTTGGTTCATCCTCTCTGGGTACCCCATTAATTATTATCAGATGAGGATGTTGTTGTTGTTGTTGATGTTGTTTGTTGTTGTTTGTTGTTGTTGTTGTTGATTGTTGTCTGTGTTGTTGTTGTTGTTGTTGTTGTTGTTGTTGTTGTTGTTGTCTGCTTGAAAACTCTCCTCCTCTCCGCCTCTGTTAAAGTCCACTTAGTTTCGTGCAATGTAGACGAAAAGGTCGGAACTGTTTAATAAATACTAATAATAATAAATAATAAAAATAATAATAATAGATAATAATAATAATAATAATAATAATAATAATAATAATAAAATATAATTAGATATAAAATAATAATATAAATAAATAAGAATAACACTTAAAAGAAAAATTAAAATATTAAAAAGTGTTTCAGAAAAACTTAACAGACAAAAATTGATTAAAAAATTTCAAAAATAATAAACACTTTCAGAAAAATAAATACATTAAAATAATTTTAAAAGTTTAAAAAATAAATAAATAAATAAGTTTTCGAAAAGACGAGGCACACAGCGAAATTTACGAGAACATAATTAATTAAAAGAAATAAATTTTGTTAAATATAAAAAATAAAATCTGTTAACTTTTTAAAAAAAAAAATCAAAGATTACCGCAAACATTTCATAGAAGATGTGTGATCTTTCCGCAGCGTTAAAAATAAATTGAGTTGTGCCATTCTGTTCTTTGCAAGAGCTCAAGTATCTGGTGATTCTTAAGCAAGAACTTCATAATCTGGTTTGGATTTCTTATCAGAACTGTATAAAAATATTATTAATTATTATTATTATTTTATTAATATTATCATTATTAATAATTATTATTATGTATTATTATTATTAATTATTATTATTATTATTATTATATTATATTATATTATTATTATTATATTATTATTATTATTTATTATTACAATCACGCCGGAAAACACACACAACACCTAGCCATAACATTGGCTGATTATTATACTGACTGATGAATATAAGCTAACGAGGCCTTACACGCCAGCTAAAGTTATTATCGTTTTCCTCCCAAACATTAAGACCATCCCTAATAATCGCCTCTTTCGAATTTTCAACCCTAACTGAAACATTAACCCTCCTATTTTGCACTGCTTATGACTTTAATATAGTATAGTAAAGTTGAAATAATATGTGTTGTTGAGCAGTTTGAAATAAACATCGGTGATGATGGAGAATCACCTTAGAAAAATTATTCGTGATTTTGATCCCGCCTGTACATCCTCTGTGTTGTGGATCCTGACGATCTGGGTAAGACTGTTTGCAATTGAAAGTTCGCTAAAACAGATACGCCGCTTGTATTTCTATTCGAAGACAACTCCCTTAAAAATAATCTGGTGTTCAGTGGTGTACCAAGAAAAGTTTAACGAATATAAAGATGTGTTTCAATTTCATGAAAGGTATAATACGTGTAAGAGTTTTGGAAAATATACAGGGGTCATAAATATTACCGAGAATTGATGCACTAACTGAAAATGAGGAATATTAGCTGAACTTTCAACAGTCTTCTCCATCATTCTAAATTTGTCACTGTGTTTTTATAACACAAAATAATCTTATCAAATAAATATTGATGAGAGATGTGATCTTAAATAAACATATTTCATTTTGTTCGGTCAAAGAAGGATGTAAGGATCAAATCAATGTGTTGCAGAGTCCAAGATGTTTCTATGCAGAAGAAAGAATTCCTGAAGGTATATAAAGAAGTTACATTCTATCCCAACGGTTATTTACTGTGTGGATCTTCAATCCTAGAAACATACAGAGTAATGTACGTAACACATCTTACCTAACGAACGAATTTCTACATCCCTGAATAACATGAGTAAGCTTGTTGAAAAATATTTACCTGTAAAAAATTATAGGAAACTAAGTAAGGCTGAAAAAATTAACTCGTACAAATGTACAGTCATTTACCGGACTCGTATGTGAAATTGTCTTAAGCCTTATAAAAGGAAACTGTTCCATAAGAGCATCAGAAAACAAAACGTTACGGTAGACATAGCAACACCTCAGAAAACTCACGTAAAATTAAAAAGAAAGATTTTTTAAGAAGAAACTGGTACAAGACAGGAAGAAGCCTCCTCCCTTATCTTAGCATTGTAGACAACGGTTGCCTAACTAAATAAGCTAACTGGCCAAGGATAGAATAATATAATAATAATAATCAAATAATAATATAATAATCAATAATAATAATAAGAATAATAATGAAATAATAATCAATAATGAAGAAGGTAGTGTTATGCCGTTTTCCGAATACGAAAAAAATAAATAATATTACGTACAACAGCAACAGAACTACACACAAACAGCAACAACACAGCAAACAAGCAACAACAACAACACCACAGTTGAACGCAAACCGTGTATTACCCTTATCAGCAGTTGCTCCAACAGCAACCTTCGAGTTTATATGATTTACCGCAAGTTGAGCAGATATCAGTATACGAGACAGGAGATGTATTCGATATTAAACCTGTGAGTGGTTACATTCAACAGAAAAAGAGATCCCAGTATTCAAAAACTGCGTATACATCAAGAATTAGTCAAACTAAAGCTTTATTTAATTCACCTAAGGAAGATTCAGCTCCAGCACCAGATACTAAGATTGAAGTGAAGAGAGAAGATAATTTTAAACATGTCCTCAAGGAAAGCTTACCATGAGAAAGTTAAGAAACGGGTTTAGCTCTATATACATTTTTAAAAGGATCAGATACATGGAACGAGCCGGTCAAATCATGTATTGACGGAGCTAACAAGTATTTGGTTGAATATGTTTGACTTTGATATCGGACTCTCTGCTCGCGTGATTTGGAAGGGGATCCTGTAAGCAGGCCTGGAATTCAGGATCAAACAAGAACTTCCAACTATTAATTTTCCGAGAACTTTTATCCAGAAAAAACAAAGATTAGCGGATCTGGATAATATTTCCAAATGTTCCTAGACCAGATGCGGAGTCTTCTGGTACTTTTTTGCAGTCGACGCAGATTTAAGTTGCTAAGTCAGAGAACCATCAGCGCTCAAGGTGCAGGTAGAAAAAGAAGAAAAACACATTGCATCAAAATGGATTAGTTATAATTATTGTATTGGGCGTTTTTTTGATATGGTATTGTTTTGTAATCTAAAAATAATGTTATACAAGTTATGATATCTTTTCTGTATACATCTGCTATGTTTTTAGACTTGTAATTTAAAATGGTTAATATTATTTTGTAGTTAAATAAAAATATTTCATATACATTTTGTTTTTATCACATTTCAGTATAAATGAATATAAATTTATTGTTAATGTCATTGTGAGTCATGGAGGTTAAGGAGGCGGTCGATAAAATATTACTTTAATGAGTCGAGAATGGTTAAAAATGTAGGGCCTGAGATGTTATAAAACAGGTGTTCATCTGTTCAAACATGAAAGATTTTGAAAGACCGCTCGGCAGCTGTTATTTTTGCCGTTATACTCCCCATTAGGCTTACGTTAGGGTCTAAAATTACGAAATAGTGTTCCCTGAAAGCCTTTGTATAAACATGAAAGTAACCCTAAGGATAAGCCTACAATGTAAGCCTAACTGAACATCTGGGTTGCCTGTTAAGGTTAAGCATTTCCTATTAGCTTTTGTAATACATTTCTCTGATTGGTTGGTTGACGACCTCCCCTTTTTAGGGTTACAGAGTTCTCGTCGCTGAGGATGAAAGCAATTCTTTGCGTTGAAGCGTTCGACTGTTTGTAACATGGTTTTCTCTATTAACACCAGTTCGTAAACGATATTGGTGTATGATGAGATATCCCCATCCCAAAGATATGAGTGAACTTATTTTCGTCGTAAATTAGTGGGAACGTTACTTCTTTCACATGTCCTCTCCCCCCTCATACAGAATAACCGGCCTTTTATTCTTATCGTTGAAGGACATTAACCGTGTATTTTGACAGTAATCATGGGTGAACGACATTAACGTTTCATCTAGCGTGACCAATTCGTGGGGTGTGACCATTGGCACGAGGCGAAAGCGCAACGATACGAAAACAGATTTAACTCTTGATTCTCTCTGCCATACAATATTAGAAATCTTGACTAGCCAGTTGGTATACGAAGCCCCCTGAGGAATATACAGGCAGACAAATATGGTTTCCCAAATCCGTAGGTTAGTAGGAAGCATTTCATGCATTAATGAATATGCCGTGACAAAGGAAGATGGGATATGAATCGCCAACCTAGACCATATTATCAATAGCTGCCCATCGCTTACTATACACTGTGTACAACGAAAACTATATGTTTGACGCTCAATTAGCAGATGTCATGGACGTTATCGATATTGAAAAATTTACTTTTCATTGGGAAAAAGAAATGAAGACTCCTGCATACAAAGATCAAGACTTGAAAATATCAGCAAGAGATATTTACACATACGTGACAACGGTTGGACTCCCTAGTCTCCGTCAGTATATTATAAATACACAGTATCTGTTAAGTCCTATGGCTCAAGCTCAAGCTTATTAAATATTTTGTGATTATTTCTTTTAAAAATGTAATTTTGGGATTCTAGAATTTTTAAACGCATCAGATGTTGTGAACTACATTTAAACTACTTTTTTTTTATCAAACTAATTTGTTAAGATATTGTATATATAATTTTAATGATTATAATAATTTTTGCTTTTTTTAAAAATATTTGTTTTCTTTTCTCTTTTTATTTATCTTTCTTATATTATATTATATATATATATAACTATATTAATATATATATATATTTATATATATATATAATATAATATAATTATTATATAATTATATATATATAAGTATATTATATATATATTATTATAATGTGTTTTTTTGTTTTATTTGTCTTGATCGACGATGGAAGGCTAAGGGATACAGTTCATAAATATTACTATGACATGAACACAGCCTTCAGTTATGGAGGCTTTTTCAAGGTTCGCCAATCAAAGTTTCTCACATTTAATATAAAAGAACTGAAAAATTATTTACAAGGGGAGGATGCTTTAACTCTACATAAATTAATTCGGAAAAATTTCCTACAGGAAACATAGCCTCTCACTTAGATAACGTCTGGCAGTTAGATTTGACAGATATGATAAAATATCAATCTTACAACGAGGGGTATTAATATATTCTTTTTGTGATAGGTGTATATTCGCAGGTATTTATGGGTAAAGGCTTTAAAAGAAAAAAGTCAAAACTGTTGCTGAAGCTGTGAGAGAAATTTATAAATGATGATAACAGATATCCTCAATTGATGTGGTCAGATAAAGGTCAGAATTTTTTCTAGGTAAGAGTTTCAAGAAATAGTTACAGAGTAATGATATAGGGTACCAAATACGTACTCTGTTAATACAAGCGCAATTGTGGACAGAGTGACAAAGAACTATAAAAGAAAGAATGAATAGGTATTTCACGAAGATGAATACATTTAAATATATAGATAAATACGCGATTGGCTTATCTTATAATAGGTCTTATCAATAGAAATTTTAAGAAGACCCTCTTAAGAGATAGTAAGACAAACCCGTCAAGTTCCGAGTGCGTTCCTGTACGAAAATAAAAAGATAACACAAGGCATTAAATTAGGAGATTACGTGAGAGTGTCTAGGTCAGATGAAAATTTTCAGAAAAGGGTATGAGGCGGGATGGTCAAGAGAAGTTTTAAAGTGATACAATCAGAGATTGACCAAGAGGATGGGTTAATAAATTATAGCTATCACTTGAAAAGATTTAGATGGAACAAATAAAGAGGGTTCTAATAAAACGAAAATACAAGAAAATACGCTTTTAATCCAAGAGTCAGAGTCATAAATAGAAAAATATTAGGCATTAAAGGAAAAGGTAAAAATAAACAGTATCTTGTCAAATGGGTAGGTTACCCGCGAAGTTTATGTTTAAATGCTTAGTGAAAATTAAGAACATGATCCAGTTTAACTTTGTAGACATGGAGAGTGAAGATATTTCTATTTACGCTGCCTTCTCAGCTTCTATGGACTGTATCCTGAAAATAAAATATCGGACTCTAACAACCAATATTGAACACTATAACTTTTGATCGAGAAATATATGAAGCAGGATTAAGTGAAATAATTCTCGACGGCGATATAGAGAATATGCCTCTTTCATATTTGGCGTTTACGATACTTAGAAATGTTGATAATGTTAAAAATTATTAAAAAGTAAACCTAATATTGCAACCATCAAACGAGGCAACAGTGAATATTTCGTTGAAAATTATTTATTAGAGCACGGTCACTATAAATCGGTTACGGATGTGTTCATAGACTTAAACAAAAAATTTGAAGAAAGTCAAATATGTACAGATTTAATGTTTCTTGTTAATAAATCCGTTAACGAAGATAACGTGTTAATCACATTAAAATCTCATGAGCATGTGAACCTGAAAGATATAAGTTTATTTATTTTCCGCGCCTCAGGTTGGTTTCGTAATTGTTGTTACTCACATGTATACAAAATATCGGGAAATAATATCAAACCATCTCTAAAGATCTAATGCGTTATATACCAACGATGGAAGAGTATATCTCGAAAAATGACACCAAGAATTCATTACATTTTGTATGCTTGCCTACTAAGATGTTTCAAGATCCGGGTATGGCCTATGTTTATACAGATATTGTAGACCATCAGTATGTAGGATACAAAGCCTCTTTGTTAAGAAGTAGTAATTTTCCTAAAGGTGGTAAGTTATAAGCTTTCTAATGTCCAACTACTTACCTATGAGTAAGACCCAATTGAGTTCAGTTCGCGTTTATGTTCCTTGTTTTTCATTTTCGGGGTCGAAAGGCAAACCGGACCTTCGTCAGCAGTGGTGTAAAGTACAACATAAGAAAGAAGCTCCGGTAAATATAATAATAATGGAAAGAGAAAAAGTCTTCAGGGGTTCAAGAGATGCAGAGGGATATGTTTAGGAGATTTTTTGCTTCGTTATTTCGTAGAACTATTTCCCCTGTTTAAATCAGGAGGTAAATACCTTGCTAAAAAAGCAGCCAGAACGGGAATAAACACAATCCAGGATATTTATGGGGGGGTGTCGACCCTCGAGTGCTGTAAAACGTCGCCTAGCCGATGTTTCAGATGAAATGTTAGACGATTTAAACGAAAACTACGACGTAAGATGACTGGTCAATGTGTTAGAAAGGTGAAAAGACGTTGTATAAAAAAGTCCTTAATAATAATAATAAAAAAAGAAGAAAAGGAAAAGTAAAAAAAAAAAACCTCGTAGCAAGAAAAGTCAAAAATAAAAAAAAAATAAAAAATATGCAAACGTAAAAAATAATATTTTGTTAAATAATAATATGCTGGCAACTTGTACTTAATATATAGATGTGTACCTAAAGAATATTTTCATTAAAGGTTTAGCGTTAGAGTCGATAGTGATTTCTCCACCTCCAGCCCAGAACCTGTTGTAAGAGTGAATTGGATCTCTTCTCATGAAACCCTAACACCAGATCAGCGTGAGTCGAAGTCCCCAATCTTTATTAGTATTAATTCCCGTTCACAGCGATCACAAATCCGAGTACCTCTCGAATTCAATATCCCAGGCACTTCTGAATATCTTGACCCCTCGAATGTGTTTTTATATTGAAAGTGAAATTTAGTAAACGAGATGGATCAGATCTCACAGGAACCGATCACGTAGTGTACTCCGAGACAAATTTCCTGTATACATGTTTTTATAACCAACTTGAGGTGTTTTTAAATGAACTTCTCTCGAGCTCAAGCGGCAAGTTACCGCTTATCGAAGTTATTTGAACTTTACTAAATTGATTCTTCAATGCAGTGCGAACGGTCTCACCTGCATCATAGGGTTACATAATTTAAAAGATGTAGAGAACCACAAGAACCGACGCTGCTAAGGCTAAAAATAACACGTAGTGAATTTATGGCGTGTAAAACGGCTGATTATATTCTTCTCAGGGAAAGACTGTATTCCTGATCATTCAGTGGATCCACCGCATCAGGTTAATCTAGATCTCGCACCTGAATTTTGCTCTTAATGTTAAAAGTGCTCTTTAGCCACAACGGCGGCTCCAAAGCCTTATCTTTAAATTACAGGATGCTTATCTATATGGTACGTAAAGTGAAATTATCTCCCATTAAACATATGGAAATAAAGAAATTTTTGAACGATACAGCAAAATATCCAGATCAAGAGAATTTGAGGACTAAAAATTCTTAAGCTTTAAACCGCAAGGATTATCGAGATATTAATATACCTAACATTGTTAATGGTAAGCTTACCTCAGAAGGTAATAATAGGAATTGTAAACATGATGCTTATCTCTGGAAAACTATGGAGAAAGTCGCTTTAAAATTTACCCCATTTCGTCTTAGGGGTAGTCATTTGCATGTGAATGTCCAATCCATACGGGTCGGATTATGATGAATATATGAGACTCACATTCTCAATGTTCGCGTCTTTTTTACGATTTATTTGCCAATACTGTTTCTTGCAGCGATAAGGTAAGGTGTTCGATCTCAAGACTATGCTGAAACAGTAATTTATTATGCAATTATAAGATCTCACAGATGTTTTTCACTTGTAATGCCCTTATCCACTCAATTATCCTAAAGAAGGACATTAGGATTGATCGTAAAATTTGGACAAGTTTTGACATCCTCGATCCAGTTCTGGTGTATTTGGAACATCCTCAAATCAACGAGATTGACAGAGTACGAGATATAATCTTGAATGTATTAATGATGAATGAAGAAGAATATTAAATGCCTTTAGGAAGAAACGAAAGATTTTTAGGTGTATTCGCCTGTAATGAACTTAGCTCTGCGAAATTGGATACCGACTCTGGTCTGATCTTCAACACTCTTCTCCTCGGGATGTATCGAGCAATGGACATTGGATAAGCAGTGTATAAGAATAAAAATAATGTTGTATAATTCCAAGAAACTCTCTGCATTTAGATTTTATGAATAGTAATCTTATGTAACATCTTTTTTAAAATATTAATGTTCAATGTTAAACTTATGTTTTCTGTACAACCTATCAAGTTCTAAATTTATGTGGTGGTATTCTGTAAGTTTTATTCTCATTATAATTTTTTTAAATAATGTTTCTTTAATAAACTTGGTAAATATATTTGATGCTAAATTTATATGTTCAATGATTATATGTTTGCACTTATGTTTATAAACGCTTTAAATAGAATAACTTGTTTTCTTTTTCCTCTTTATCCAAAGAAATTATTATACAAAGAAAATATGACTTGAACAATAGGATCAATAGATCAATAGATCAATAGATCATAGATGGACAGAAGGGTGGCGGAGAGGGCAGTTTGATTTACTGATTTAGGGTATGTAAAAACGTAAATTTTTACGTTATAAACATGAAAAGTATAAAAGATTTTAGTAAAAACAAAAATAAATTAAAAAATAAATA
>JABUQX010067620.1:35000-43134 GCA_015478945.1 Trachelipus rathkii
TATATATATTAATATATTTATATATGTGCTATATATTATTATTATATGATATATCTTATTATATTTGCACATAATCATATATATCAGGGCTGCGGAGTCGTAAAATAATTGTTTCGAGCTCGACTCGACCCATTAACAAAAAATTTCGAACTCCGACTCCAGCAGTCAAATTCAGAATTTCGACTCTGACTCAGCTCAGTGCTTACAAAGTTCATGATAAAACCATTTTTTTTGTTTTAACAATTTTTTTATTTCGCTTGTAAGTTGATGAATAAAAAAATATACCCTGTAACCTTCCTTATAATCTCCAAATGCAATACGGTAAAATACCGTAAAGACTAAAGGTGTAGCAGATATCCCCATCCGCATAATTTTTCTCTACCCACCATCCGCATTTGCATTCGTATCCGCATGAATTTTATTTTTTTGCCGATAGCGGATAGTATTCATTTAATAATTAAGAGACTAAATGTTCCTCAACTGTTCAGTACCGCAAGAGTTCAGAGCTCTTAGGCACGGAGGAGATGGTGTATGTGTAGGGAGCTAGCAGAGCCTCTGCTTGAGAGGATTGGGACGAGAAGTAAGCCACTTGATCGCCCAGGATGATAGGAGTTAGTCATTTATCGCGAGAGCACATACAAAATTCGCTATCCTATGACAGGTTCATGATACTGGATACGATTTTAAGGTAATTGTATTATCCCTTCTCAAACAGTTTCACAGAATGTCACAACTAAGACTATGTAAGTCTCAGACAAAAATTCTGTGTTTGCATAATAGAAGGGATCTCGTCATGGCAACAAAGAGAGGTTGTTCTGAGGATATAGTCTTTAGGTTACCGTCTTCAAAACGGTTTGTGAAGAAGGGTATATCACGAATTAGAGGGATCCCTAAAATCTGTATATATCATACGCTGGTCAAGCCTTTCACCTTGTGATTTGTTGTCGATAGGAGAGACAGGCTTCATGTTTATTTCTCCCTGATCCTGCGCAAGCATGTAGCCACTAACGTATTCAAACGAGTCTGACACATCTTGCGTTACTGAAGTTTGAGAGGAACATTTAGTCGTCATGTAATGTCATAAATAGTCTGAATGTACTCACGCGATAATGAAGTTGGGCGGAGTAGACTAGAGCTGGACAAAGAGCTTAGATATCACGTGTGTTGAGTTGATATGGAGGGCGTTGTGCGCGTATTTATAGCAGCATCGATATTGAGATTCGTAGAGTTAGGAATTCATATATGATAGAGGATGGGTATGTGGTGTTTTTTTTATTTCTCAGAGAGGCTGAAGAGCGAAGAAAAAAATTGTTCGAATACAGAAAAAAATGTTTTCAAGTTGTAACTTCTGCTAAGCATAAAGCTGGGGTAAGTCGAGAACATTATATGGAATGCGACCGCCGCGTGGAGTGGAGTTCTCGCGATAGTTAGGTGGAGTGAGTGGCGAGCGATCAGCGAGTCGGGAAGGTCGGAAAGTGTTGTCACATCGCGCGGCTTCTGAGCAGATTTTTAGCGTAGGTACGTGTTGTATAGGTATAGTATATATTATATATACTATATAGTATATATATGTTAGATCATGATAGCTATAGTATTGATGTACAGTTATATAGTATACAGCGTACAGGTCGGTAGGATCATAGTACAGCTACCTAGATATAATACGCTAACGTACTATAAATGTTATGGATTATATACCTATTAATGGTATAAGATATATATATATTATCGGATATATACTATTACTATATATATAATAGTAGACATTTACCTGACACTAGTTGGTCGTTAAGTGCAGTAACGGGTAATGTCGACACACCATAAATGGCGTGAATTATATATATATATTACCCCGGTAGGGCAATTGGGTAAGGGCGAGAGTGGGCAGGCTAGGGGCTCGGTATTGTAATCCCTGTTCGGATGC
Organism: Trachelipus rathkii; assembly: GCA_015478945.1. NCBI lineage: Eukaryota > Metazoa > Arthropoda > Malacostraca > Isopoda > Trachelipodidae > Trachelipus > Trachelipus rathkii. The sequence continues at coordinate 36,925 of JABUQX010067620.1, forward strand.
CCGGTAAGGTAGATTCACACTAGATGCAGTGTCTACGGTTGTAAGACGACTAGAGAAAATGCGAAGTGATACGCGTCCGATAGGCTTTTATGTATGGCAATAAAGTTACGTAAGTGATATCAGAGTTAGGAATAGATAGGTTCATATTTAGGTGCAGATTAGCGTTGAGCGTTCAGTTAAACTAGCGTTGTAGTTAGATCTTAGATATATCACTATATATATATATAGTGTCGGTTAATCTACGCACTTTAGTAGACAACTGTGCGTGAGCGAATATAGCAGTAACCTTGAGGGAGTAGGTAGTAGACTGATGAGGCGGCGTAGGTGGTAAGGTTATATTTAGAATATATATATATATATATTATAATATATTCCTGGGTGGAAAGGTTGCATTAAGTAGCGTGGCGTAGGAGAGGATGTGTATGATTGACTTTTTGCTCAGGATAGGGAACCTGTATAATTGGTTGAGGGTATAATGGTAATTCGCTTCATAAATATTGATGTAGTGAACCTAAAATCATCTTTTTTTTTATTTTTATTTTTTTTTGGCAGATTATTCATAGGGAAATATTTATTTCCCCATGTAGGGGCTCGATCCGACGGGGACAGAGCGTCCACGGGAGGCCGAAAGATGCCGACTCCTGATATAGTTTGCGGTTTCCACTATGGTATTCCTTTAGTTTTTAAAAAGTAAGACCATAGTGTAAAGGGAATTGAAATTAATTCTTTTTTTAGGTAATGGAAGGAATACCATAGGGTAAAACACAAAGATGGCAGGAGTCGGGGTCTCTTCGGCCTCTCTGGTGGTCGAGCGGTGAAGACTTCGCCAGCCCTCTGTCCCCCGTCGGCTCGAGCCGCCTAGTGTGGACGATAAAAAAAAAAATCTAAGTTTTCCGATGAATAAAAAAAAAAAACGAAAACAAAAAATTTCGGTTTCCTAATATATTTATAAAACTTTTATTCTAAATAAAGTTCTTCGAAAAAATATAGATTGTTTGTTGTCCGGTATTAATGCACTTCCCAGTGTGAGTATATATGATACTATATAGTATATGATATATTATATAAGTTTATATATAATATGAGTATAGTTATATATATAATATATAATATATATATAGTATATATATATATATATATAATAGAGTATATATATATATAATATATAATATATATAATATATATATATAATTCATATTTATGACTTTTTGTATTCATCATGACATTTTTTATTTTCTGACAAATGAATGCTTTCGAACAAAAAATTTAGCTTTAACTTCATATTAAAAAAATAAGAACTAATCATACGAATATAAATATATTTACTTTTACTTGTGAAGTTCAAAAAAGTTACAAATTTAAAGAAAAACATTCTTTTGAAACATTTAATTGAGAGGAAAAAAATAATTTGTTAAAATGCAAATGAGTGAATCAAAACTGCAATTGTTTTTAAAGTTCAGTATCCGTATTTAATGAAGCTAGACCCAAATTGTCAACAGGGAAAATTGTCGACAGGTGCGTCCAAATAATCGACAAAAAGTTGTCGACCAAAATTTGCTGTCGACAATATGGACATTTTTTTAAAAAAATGTTCAAATATTTAAATAGTTAAGGATTACCTTCCCGGGGTCGTGGGAAAATATGTATATTAGCCGTGGGATTAAGGGGTCTCCCGCCCGCCTCTAGCGCCCCCTCCTTCCTTTCGCCCCCTCTGTTTGAAATAACTGACGAATCGTCACGCGTCCAATAGCACACCTTTTTTTTCGAAACAATAAATCAAATATCATTATGGTTAATAATAATATTTAAATAATAAATAAATAAATTAAATAAGTAAATAGAGTATGTTTACACTTATATGTGTTCATATGTGTACACTTGACACTTTACACCTACAACCTTCCCCTACACCTCAACAAGCCATACATAGATGGTTCGCCTATTATATTATATATTATATTATATATTATATATATATATACTATATATATGATTATATATAGTTATATATTATATATATTATATATATAGTAAGATATATGGGTATATTATATATGAGTATTATGGTGTATATAGAGAGAGAGAGAGAGAGAGAGAGAGAGAAAAGAGGGGAAAATGTAACGTTTTTCCGCGGAATCGTCGCCCCCCGACCCCCCACCCACCCCGTCAGAAGCGGTGGCAGCCGTTGAGATTGTCGGTCCGTGCCTTAAGACATCTATTCAGCTACTGAAATTCGTTGGCGGTTTTTTTTCTCTAAAAAGTCGTTTGGATGCGTGAGAATTTTTGAAAGGAGGAGGAATTAACCGCTTTTTTTTCGCGTATTATTATTATTATTATTATTATTATTATTATTATTATTATTATTATTATTATTATTATTATTATTATTATTATTATTATTATTATTATTATTATTATTATTATTATTTATTTTCTATTATTTTTTTTACTATGTATTTTCATTTAATATATATTAATAAAACATTATATATATATATATATTGTATATATTATTATAGTTATATATATGTATTAGTATATATATATAGTATTATAATATACTATACAAGTGATATATATAGTAGTTATATGATATATATATATATATATTATATCTATATATATTATATAGTATTATATATTATATATTATAGTATAATATATATATATATATATATATTTTAGAGAGAGGATGGGCGGAGCCTGAAAGAGAGAGAGCCTGAGAGGCTGAGTCAGAAAGAGAGGCGTGACAGAAAGAGAGGAGGGGCAGAAAAGAGGAGAGACAGAAAGAGAGAGAGGGGAGGGAGAGAAAGAGAGGGAGGCTGAGATACAGAAGCAAGGATGCACCTGTTTAAAAATTCTCATCGACTTCTGAAAAAATTTTGACATTTTAGGAAAACTGAAACATTGTTTAAACGACTTACGTAGTTTTAACAATTACTCTTTTTAACGTTTAAAAGTCATTTTTGAGAAAGTTGACTTCGAATATGGGAAAAATTGTCACAAACAAAGAATCAAAGTATCTTCTTTTAAATGCATTTTTAGAATACAAAAAGGTCAAATTACAGAAACAAAGGGAAGCAAATATACATTAACGGAATCAAATTTCCAAAACATTTCAATGTACTTATTCTGAGACGTGAGAAAATAAAAAATATTCACAGAAGAAAATTTTTTGTTTTTATAAATTAGTTCGAATGCAGAAGAAAAAAAAGATCAAATTTCGTAAATAATTTTCCTACGGCAAATTAAAATGCTGAGATTAAAAAACGTTCTCATGAGAAAAGTTCTATAATATAATTATTAACTAAACGAAGTCTAAGAAACAGAGGGTATGAGGGGGTGCCAAGGTAGGGGTGAGAGCTAGGGGTTAGGGTTTTTTTCTACTATAAAAAGGCTTGGATTCTTCGTAAAGCATTAAGTTTTTGAACTAGTGTTTCTGAAAGAACATTAAAATAAAAATTACGAGGTAAGGTTTATATATATATATATATATATTATATATATATTATATAGTAGTATATATATATATATATATATTATATATATATATATATAGTTATATATATAAGTTATATATATTTAGTATATATATATATATATCTAATATATAGTGAAGAAAGGTCTTGATCTATAAGACACCTGAATAAGATGTAACTTATATCATATATATATATAATATATATATATATTTAATTAATATATTATATATATATATTATAAAATAAAATTTTATATCTTATATAGATATATATATATATATATATATATATATATATATATATATATATATTATATAAATGCTTCAAAGGTTTTAGATCATAAGAGGTTATATATATATATATATATATATATATATATATATATATATATAATATGTGTGTGTTTGTATTATAATATGTAATATATATATACTATATTATAATATATATGTGTGTGTGTGTGTGTGTGTGTGTGTGTGTGTGTGTGTGTGTGTGTGTGTGTGTGTGTGTGTGTGTGTGTGTGAGGGTGGGTGTATGAGTACACGGCTAGTTGGAGGGATCGGAGGGTGAAAGTTCTCTCTTTTTTTCTTTTAATGGTTTTTCTAAAGAAAGAAAGAAATAAAAAAGCGGAAAAAAGAGAAAAAGATTTTTTCAATTTTTTATTATTATTATTATTATTATTATTATTATTATTATTATTATTATTATTATTATTATTATTATTATTATTATTATTATTATTATTATTATTATTATTATTATTTTAATGCATGTTTTGGTACTTTTTTTTTTAGCACTTTCAGCCTATTTTTTTTCCTCTGCATTTCAGTTCATTGATAGTTTTTAGGGGGTGAGTGGGGTATGGGAAATGATCGTTAACCTAAATTAAAGACCGGTATGCCAAGTTTTAGATTGTAATTATACAAATTTTTGCCTTACAAATAAATAGAAATATGATGGTTTTAAAAATAGTTTTAACGTTTTCTATATATATATATATATATATATATATATATATATTATATATATAAATATTATATATCTATATATATATATATATATAATATTATTGATAATTAGCACTTTCAGCCTATTTTTTTTCCTCTGCATTTCAGTTCATTGATAGTTTTTAGGGGGTGAGTGGGGTATGGGAAATGTTCGTTAACCTAAATTAAAGACCGGTATGCCAAGTTTTAGATTGTAATTATACAAATTTTTGCCTTACAAATAAATAGAAATATGATGGTTTTAAAAATAGTTTTAACGTTTTCTATATATTATATATATATATATATATATATAATATATATATATATATATATATATATTATATATTTATTATCATACGTATATATATATATATATATACTATACTATATAGCTATATATACGACGATGGTGTATGGTTGTAGGGTTAGGGGGGGGGTGAGTGGGGTATGGGAAATGTTCGTTAACCTAAATTAAAGACCGGTATGCCAAGTTTTAGATTGTAATTATACAAATTTTTGCCTTACAAATAAATAGAGTTGGGTGGGGGGGGGGTATGGGAAATGTTCGTAAACCTAAATCAATTCAGGATATTCATTTTTCTTTATATATAAGGTTGTTATAATTTTTTTAACTTTTACGAGTGAGTTTTTTTTTTTTAATTTAATTTTTTTCAAAAATTTATTATTTTTTATTTATTTTTTAATTTATTGTTTGTTTTTCTAAAATCTTTTATACATTCATGTTTAATAACGTAAAAATTACGTCTTTACGATTACCCTAAGTCAGTAAATCAAACTGCCCTCTCCCCCACCCTTCTGTCCATCTATGATCTATTTGATCTTATTGATCTATTGATCTATTGTTTAAGTCATATTTTCTTAGTATAAATAAGTTCTTTGGATAAAAATAGGAAAAGAAAACAAGTTTTTATTTTTATCCGCTTTATGCCGAAGATAAGTGCATAGAACTATATAAGATCATTGACATATAAATTTTTTAGCATCAAATATATTTACAAGTTTTTATTAAAGATTAGAGAGAACATTATTCTAAAGAGAAACATGCACTATCCGACACAGGCACTGCAGGCCACTGTGCAGAATCCTATAATTAGCTGGGGATAGCGGTATGGAGGAATGGCGAGTTGCCGTGGTACCGTTACGACGCGGACTTTCTCTGTCTAAGTGCTAGTGGGTTACAGGAAAACATAAGGTCCTTACATATTGAACATTTTATATAGGTTTTAAAGAAGATGTTACCTAATCGATTACTATTATGCGGGGTTCATAAGGAAAAGTCTAATGCAGGGCGAGATAGAGAGTCGACTATGGAAAATATAACAACATTATTTTTATACTTATACACTGGCTATCCACTGTCCATTGCTGCGGATACTATTCCGAAGGAGCAAGTGTCTGAGATAGACCTAGAGTCGGTATCCAATTTCAACAGAGCTAAGTTCATTACAAGGCGAATACACCTACAAATACTCTTTCGTGCTAAGAGGGCATTGATAATATATTCTTACTTCATTCAATCTTGAGATTTAATAATTCAGATTTATTTGTACTCATGTCAAATCTCGATGATTTTGAGGATGTCGTCCAAATCACACACAGAAACTGAGATTGGAGGATGTCGAAACTTGGTCCAAATTTTAGATCAATCCTAATGTTCTTTTCTTAGGAATATGTGAGATGATAAGCTTAAAAGATTGAAAGATCAGCTGTGAAGTCGT
>JABUQX010067621.1:0-7500 GCA_015478945.1 Trachelipus rathkii
CCATAATAATGTCTATATAAGTAGTATATATAATTTATATTAGATATAAATATACTCATGATGCCGTATGATTAAATACTATTAAAGTTATTTAAATATACAACTGTATATATTATATATAATGTAAATATATAATATAAATTAAAATAATTAAAAAAATAGAAACAATATATACAAAATATAATTATATATTATATGAAATATATAAATATATATAATATATATATATATATATTTAATAATATAAATATAACGCCATTTGGAATCGGAATAGGAAAATCGGCACGCATCGCCAATCAAATCTATTGGAATCTCCCACACTGAATAATATAAATATATATATAACTAATTATATTATTATGGTATATATCTATATATATATATTATATATATTATATATATATACGAAACTATATAATATTATATATATTATAATAAATATATATAATGAGTAGCCTATATACTATAGTAGTATTATACCATTTGCGGTATACTCATAATCTAATATATATTATTATATATATAATATATATAATATATATATTAGCCTATATATTAATTTTATTATATAATATATATATATATATATTTATATATATATATATATATATACTTTCTTTCTTTATCTTCCTCTTTGCCACGAAGACTGGGTGTAATGTTGCGTGTCATGCTCCATGCGGGAAAAAGAGCAAAGGACGAAATGAGCTGTGACAAATAGCGCTGATGAGCTGACAGCCTCACCGCACAATCGCGTGTGTCATCACCCTGCGGTAACTCATATTAAGTAGTGGAGAACTACGTCACAGACAGAAATCCACCCAGAGCTTCATTTGGGTGGAATCAGCGACGTGACACTCTTTTACAATTAATGGTAAATTCAGTCAATGTATATAGGGATTTCCATCCTCCTGGCCCAAGGTGGAGCCACAACGCATGTCCCCATACCAAAACCCCATTCACTATCCTATTATTGAGATAACCATTATTCTCGCCGCTTGCCAAACTCACATTTCTCTCCTATCAGGGGATAAATATATATATATATATATATATATATATATATAATATATATATATATATATAATAATTATATATATATAATATATTAATATATTATATAAATATATTATAATATATATTTAATATATACATATATTATAAATATATATATATATAATATATACAATATATATATATATATAATACTATAATTATATATATATATATATATATATATACTAATATATATATATATATATATATTAAATATAATATACATATTATATAAATAATATATATTTAATTAACTATATATATTAATATATATAGGTATATAAATATATATATTAATATATAATATAAGTTATATATATATATATTATATATATAATATACATATATTATAGTTTATATATTAATATCTAATAAGAATATAACACTAATATATATATATATATATTAATATATATATATATATAATATATTATATTATATTATATATAGGTAATTGTCGATGACAAACAGTATATAGTGAGAATATATTAATATATTATATTATATATTATATATATTATATATATAATATTATCTTAATAATATTATATATATATATATATATATATATTATATATATATATTTATATATATATATTTATATTATATATATATATATATATTTATATATAATATATATAATATATATATTATTATATATATAATAACTGATTATAATATTAATATATATTTTATATATATATATATATATATATATTAATTATAATATATATATATATATATATACGTATATAATTTACTAAATATATATACGGTATATATATATAATATATTTATATATATAATATATATATATATATAATTATGTTTAATTTTTATTCAACTTACACTAAGAGTATAGTATATAAATTTGCTATATCATATAATTATATATAATAAATATGCCTATAAAGAAATTAGATTCAGGAAATTTCAGTAATAAATGAATACCATAAAGATTATTGTTACATATTATTATTATGTGGTATATAGAGGTATAACGTATTGATATCAAAGTATTTCATTAAAATAATTAAGTGATAAATATAAAATATATGATATCATTTACATCAATCATTGGGCCAAAGCACCGGAATTTCCGCATCGTACGCCCTACCGTATCCCTTAAGTCAATTGCCACTGAACCATATATTTAATAATAATAAAAAGAGATATATAATTTGATTTATTGAATAATTAATATTATTAAGTATTGTGATATGAATTACATAGTAAATAAATATTCATTGGGTTACTATCACGTTAACATATTTATATTGCTGTGGTGCGGTCTTGATTGTAAATCATTACTTCACACAAGTATGTTGTTACTTTAAACTAGAGGATCAGTATACATAGTACATATAATGGAACTATATATAAATTATATATTGCTATATATTTACCAATGGTTAATTAGTAGTAATTTGGAACTCTAAAAAGGATCTATGACAATGAGAAACTTATATTAAACTTTATATTGTAAACATATTACAAAAATATTTATATGCTAATGATAATATATTAACTAATTAATATCAATAAGATCCATAATATGAAGACCAAATTTAAAATAATATGCCCATATAATATAACCTAATATATAACCTATTCACCTAGGACTATTAATGGATACCTGTTACCTACACTATAAGTATATATTACGAAGTATGTATCATTATACATATATATCCTTAGCTAATACCATCACTATATGAAAAAATATATTATAGTTATGTAAAATTATTATATATATATATACTCTACTATGTCTTGAAAATAAACAATTACAAACGACGAAGAAGATATTTTACAATTACGTCCCCCCTTTTAGAGAGAGAATTTATATCAGAAAATATGGATTGCTGCAGCAAATGTTAAAGAAACTTTTGAGGAGTTATTGAAATTTTTCACAATAGATAAATATAGAATATTTATATATTAATTACATATATAGAGTAATATATATATATAATATAATCCTAATCCCGGTTTTTCCTTTGAAAATAGTGGTTTGAAAATTCGGGAAAGCCATATCAAAATTTGATCATAAAAGCTATTGGAATTATTACGTTCGCAGTGCTCTAAAAAATATCACCAAATGAGGATAATTTCGTGGAGATTTTTATACGTAAAAATGAATTTATTTAAATTAGAAGGGTGAGATTTATATCCACAATAGTTTATTTCCTTAAGCTGCTTGTATATAAATACTTAAAAACGGAAGAAAAACACCATTATAGAGAACAGGTACAGACCTTAAAAAAATATTTTCATGAAAATCCGAAATTGCACAGGGCTTAATGACATAACTTTGTACGATTTTATGTTTTAATTAAAGCTAGTTTAAAATCCTTGTTTTAGGTTTATATCTGTTGTTGGCATGCAAGGTGCTATCTTCTATACACCCATGTTTTCTATGCTTATGGGATGTCGAGCTGAGATGAAAACACATAAGAAATTTAAATGGCCAATCACGAAAAGAGTTTCAACCTCTTCATTTCAATGTGGTTGCTAAACCGCTTAGTTAGCCCTCATAAATTCGCTAGCCCCTCGTTCATCTCAGACGTGGTTGATGAAAAATTTTAGTCAAAGCTCTGAAAAAGGTAGTGCAGCATTTAATTTCACGAGAAAGACGTTTTCCAGATATCAGTGATGCTAAATTGAAAGCAGGTATATTTGATGGCCTCCAAATTAGAATCATAATGAAGGATATCCAGTTCAAAAAAGTTATGAAAAGAAAAGAACTCATGGCATGCCTTTAAGCCAGTCGTGAATAACTTTTTTGGAAAGCACCTTAATTCTGAATATGAGCGCGTTGTTGAAATAAATGTTGAGTAATTTCAAAGCACTAGGAGCACGTATGTCCATAAATATTGTTTTCTGAAATCGCATCATGACTATTTTTCTGAAAATTGTGAAGGCTAGACCGGGAAATGTTCCTTTAAGACATTCTCACAATGGAAGAAAGATATCAGGGAAGAAGGGACTGTAACCTGTTAGATAACTACTTCTGTTCTTTGAAACGTGATTTGCCTGGTAAATAGCACAAGCACAGACACACACACACACACAACACACACGAAAATCGTTGAAAAAAATAATCATTTGAAACATGTACGCTTGTTTCCATCGTAGCAATGTTTCTTAAATATTTTAAATGATTACCAAATATTAATTTTCTTCATAAATCATCCTGATTTATTCAATAGATTATATCTTAAATGAAAGTTAAAATTACAAAGAGAGAGAAAAAAACAAACACAAAAATAAAAGATAAAAAAAATCCTTACTTTGAGTGAGGAAACGATTGTCATTTTCAATTCATGTATATATATAGAGAAGCTTAACTAAAAAAAATAAAAATAAAAACAAAAGTTTATCAAACATTGAGGAGGTACAGTTTGTATCTGGTGCGGCACCCATCGCAGCTCGGAACTTCGGTATGGAAGAGTGAATATAGAGTGGATAGGATGAGTGACAGGAGGGAAGAGAAAAAGAGGAAAAGAAAGGAGATATTGAATATTGTGAGAGAGAAAGGAGAAGAAAGGATATGAAGAGGGGAGGGGAGGGGGAGAAAGATGTGGGATGAGATAGAGGAGCAAGAAAACCGAAGAATGGGAAGGGAATAGTTGATGGAAGATGAAGGGAGAGGGAGAGAAAGGATGGGGAGATGAAAGTGAAGGGACTTTATAAGAAAGAGACAGAAGAAGAGAAAGAAAGATGGGGAGGATGAGGAAAGGGGGGAAAGAGAGGAGGAAGAGAAGAGGGAGAGGAAGGAGAGAGAGAGGGGGAAGGAGAGAGAAAAGAGGAGAAAAGAAAGAGAGAAGGGAAGTCGAGTAGAGTTAGACGAAGAGGGAAAAAACAGGAGAGAGAAGGAGAAAGGGGAAGAGAAAAGAAAAAAAAAAGAGAGAGAAGAGAAAAGAAGGGGGGAGGGAAAGAAGTGAGAAAAGGAGAGGGTGTGGAAAAGGTGAAGAAAAGAGGAGACGAGAGGAAGAAAAGAGATAGACAGAAGGAAAAATAGAGGAAGAGAGAGAGAAAGAAGAAAAGAGGAAGGAACGAGAGAGGAACGGAGAGAGGGAGGGCGGAGAACGAAAGAAGAGGAGTGAGGTAGGAAAAAAAAGGAAGGAATGGGGGGAGAAGAGAAGGAGGAGAAGAGGGAGAAAAAAAAAAAAAGACAAGAGAAAAAGAAAGGGAAAGAAGGAAAAAAAAAGGGAGAAGAGAAAAGAAGAGAGAAGAGAGAGATAGAGGGAGAGGAGGGAAAACGGAGAACTATTGGCATCTAGATTAAGGGGTTGGAATCTCCTTGAGAAGGGACCTACAATTTCCTCTATCGGCGACGCGAAGAAGAATTCCGACGCTTTTTCTTGGTAGAAGGCAATTTAGTGTATTGTACTGATGTTGATTCATTAAAGAGAGAATTAGGAGACTGTCTATGATCCTAAGGAATTCAGATTGCTTATAGATTATTCTAAACTCAGTTTAAAAGCAGTGCTTTCTTTATAATGGAAATGTGAAACCTTCGACTCGTATTGCATATGGAGACCATATGAAAGAGACCTACGACACCATGAAAATTTTGTAATCGAAAATACGATACGAACAGCATTCTTGGAATATATGTTGCGATTTAAAAGTTGTAGCACTTTTGTAAGGTCTCCAACAAGGATATACTAAATTTTTGCCTGTTTCCTATGGGCGAAAGTGGGATAGCAGAGATTGTAAAAATCATTTGTCAAGAAGCAATGACCTAAAATAAATCTAATACCTGGAAATAAATATGTAATTTTTTAAACCACTTGTGAAACCTGAACTCGTATATCTTCCTCCTTTGCATATCAAACTCGGGTTAATGAAAAATTTTGTAAAATAGATGGATAAAAGTGGTCCAGGGTTCCTATATGTAAATAAGAAATACCCTAGGATCAGTGAGGCTAAAATTAAAGAGGGTATATTTGTAGGCCACAAATAAGGGAGCTAAGAGGGCCATCACTATTGATGAAAGCTTTAATAATATTGAAAAACCTAACATGGGAGATCCTTTAAAAAAGGTCATAACTGGGTTTCTTGTGGGCAATATTAAGGCCGACAATAATGAAGAACTAGTTTCCGAACTCCTCGAATTATAAAGCATGGATGTAACAATGTCTAAAAATACATTTCCTCATTCACACTTGGACTTTTTTCCTAACTACAATCTAGGCGTTATAAGCGATGAGCAGGGTGAGCGATTCCACCAAGATATTTCAACTATCGAAAAACGTTATCTGGGAAATTGAAATCCAAATATGCTTGCAGACTATTGTTGGGGTCTTAAAAGGGATGTTCCTCAAGCAAGCTACAGTAGAAAATCTTCAAAATCTACATTTTAAATTGCAGAAGTATATGGGTGAGTAAATTAACTAAAGCTTATCATTTTATAACAATATTAAATTTTATATTTCGTATTACAAAAAACCTCTGACCGTTACAACAAAATGGTATGCAAATTCGGAATCAGCGCACAAAACTCCATAGGAAACACCCATTTTTACTCATTTTACAGACAAAAAGTCAAATTTTCTCGTCCAGTAATAATAATAATAATAATAATAATAATAATAATAATAATAATAATAATAATAATAATAATAATAATAATAATAATAATAATAATAATAATAATAATAATAATAATAATTTTATACGAAATGATAACGTACATATTTGTTTGGAGACGAAAACATTTAATCCTCATTCTAACGAAATGACCTTATTTCTATATTTTCTTTTTGATATCTTGTTCAAAGATATTAAAGTCAGAAAGCCAAAGCAAACACATACGTCAAAGAACTCTTCCTCAGCTATAAGTTACTCAAAGCCCAAAATCTCTCAATTTCATCCAATGGAGCTAAGAATGGTTTAAAAAATATATTTTTGGCTGATTCAAGAAAATTATTTAAAATTTTTTTTTTAAATAAAAGTAATTCCTTTCAGTTGTGGTGAAAATTTGTGAATATATATATATATATATATATATATATATATATATATACTATATATATAATATTATAATATATATATATATATATATATATATAATATATATATATATAATATATATATATATATATATATATATATATATATATATATATATATATAATATATAATTATATATTAAATTATATTATATTTGTTATAGATTTATATATATATTATATATATATATATATATATATATATATATATATATAACTCCTTCAGCGTTGGAGAGAAAAGTGTAATCGAGAGCCAAGGTCAAAAATTAGAGTCCTAGATGTGCCGATGCACTCCCTGGATTTGTTTGACAGTTCGTACTTTGTCTAGAAGAAAAAGACATATCAGTAAAATTGTTTGAGGAAGTGTTATCCAGATTTGTTATGATGGATAAAAACGTTTAAAGACCAGTTTGCCCTTAACAATTTG
>JABUQX010067621.1:20000-34896 GCA_015478945.1 Trachelipus rathkii
TATAGACCCCTTTGTACTTTGGGGTCCCCAAATTTCATAATATATAGTATGATATATGAATATTATTATATATATATATATATATATATATATATATATATATTAATATATATATTAATATATATATATATATATATATATATATATTATATATTATATATATATATATATATACGAAGATGGGGACCCGCAATCGCTTTTGCCTATGTCCCTCAACTGCATTAGCATCGCCTCTGGTATGATCAGTCAAACTGTAGCTTCTAAAAAACAATGACGTAACAAAACTTCCATGACGTAAACCGTACCAGAAACTCTTGAAATTTTAATAACGTTGATCAGAATATGAATGGGTTGATTATTATTATTATTATATTATGTATTATTATTTATTTTATTATTTAATTATTATTATTATTATATTATTATTATTATTATTATTATTATTATTATTATTATTATTATTATTATTATTATTATTATTATTATTATTATTATTATTATTATTATTATTATTATTATTTATTATTATTATTATTATTATAATTATTATAAATTATTTAAAAAATATTTTAATTTAGTGTTGAATTATTACTATTATTATCACTACTGATAATTATTATTATTATTATTTATTAATTATTATTATTATTTACTATTTATTTATATTATTATATATTATTATTAATATTATTATTATTATTATTATCTATCTATTTATTATTATTTACATTATTCATTTAATTATTATGAATTAAAATTATTAATAATTTATTGTTAAATTATTAAATTATTATTATTATAATTACTATTATTATTTTATTATTATATTATTTTATTATTATTATTCTGTATTAATCATAATTATTTTCTTTAATATTTATTACTATTATTAATTATTATTATTATTATTATTATCATTATTATTAGTTATTATTATTATTATTATTATTATCTTAGTTATTCATTATTATTATTACTTATTAATTATTCATTCATTATTCAATTTCTTTGGAAAGAAAACATCGTACACAAATCTCTGATCCATCTTCAGTAAAAAATATCAAAAGAAAAAAAAAATGTCCATTTTTAATCAGTGGAAATTTGTATTTCTCTAAGTGGTAGTAAGTTCTTGACAATGTGTGATTCGTTGCTTGTGTTGAATACACGATGTTAACTTTCATGCAAACGATTTTACACGTAACTTTAGTGGGCGAAAATTCAAATTCCCGGACGAATATAGCATTAGAAGTGTAGTAAACTTTGAAAATGAATTAATTCATCAACCTCATATTTAAATTTTGACGACTTTTGAACCTTTCTTTTTCATTTTTCTTCCCCAAAATTTTTTGTGCATATCATTATGCATTACTGTCCGAATGCATTACTCTCTCTCTCTCTTCTTCGTCTCTACGTCTCTCTCTCCTCTCTCTCTGCTCTCTCTCTCTTCTCTCTCTCGTCTCTCTCTTCGTGCTTAACCTTCCTCTGTTTTCTCCTTCGATGCTCTGTGTAAGTTGAGTGTCTCCTCTCTCTCTCTCTCCTCTTCGTGTGGCGGATTCTTGTTCTCGTGATTGGGCTTACGGTAATCGTACGAGATAGTAGATCAGCTCTAGTCATAAAAGAAAATCATACAAGCTCATACTTCGTAATGCAGTCTATGTCTCTAGATAGATCTAGAGAAAGTACGAGTTAGAGATGCACTGAATCGAGAGAGAGATCGTCATCTGAGAGATCAGAGGATGACGCAGTGAGTACAGCTAGCAGAGAGTCTCAGCGAGAGACGTCATCGGTCAGTAGAGAGAGTCAGGCAGAGGAGAGAGTCTTATCGAGAGATGACGAGATCTACTTCATTCTCTCATCACGAGATCCGAGTCATACGTATAGTAAGTGCGTGTAAATGGTGTTCTTTTTTTAATGTCACTACGATCTATCTATCTATCTGAGATCGATCGATCAATGCCTATCCGAGAGTCTATCTGAAGAGTCTATACTATCTAATCGAGTCTATCGAGTAATCTATCTGTCTATGTATAGAGCAAATCTGAGAAGTAGAGTATGAAAGATCTAGATGCATAGAGATCTGATCATAGTCTGATCAGTTCTATTAGTTGTATAGTGCATAGTACTAGGTATTATTGCTATACATAGGTCGTAATCCATGAGTATTTGAGCATAACTGATAATACTAGCTCTAATAAACATATATCTATCTATGGTAGGACTAGAATCATAATGCTAAACGGAATACTGATCAGTCACATACTTAATACGCTAGTATATCTAAATTTAGAATATTGACTGAGTCTTGAGCTTGAATGCTTCTTATCTACCTACACTATCAGCAAAGGATTTACCTACATATTATATAATCTAATCGCTTATATTGTGCTGTCTGTTTATTATTTTTCAACAAATTTGTTCGGAGACCACTATCCTAGTATTAGCTGATCTATATTTTGGCTGTATTGCATAATTACGTTCTAATCGCAATGGAGGCATATCTACATGACTGTGAACGCAACGTCATCAGTCATCTACTAGATCTCATACGTTAGTAAAGGCAATATCGGTCATCAATTGATTAAATTAGAAGACGCACGATTAGTTTTTTTGTTGTCTTCTTATATGATTATATATATATATTTGTCAAATGTAAACCGCATGAAGTATTAAACTTATGATATGAATGAATTCTTATGTTACGATTATCGCTCATTCCATTTCCATTAATGATACACTGCAATTGAAATGCAAAATAATTGAAAATTTAATATTAAATTTAGAGCGTTATTTTAATATATATTAATAATATTATTAATAAATTATAATAATATTATATTAATAATTATTATTAATATATTATATATTAATTAATGAATTTAATTATATAAGATATGTATTATAAATAATACTATTATCATGATACTATTGAGATATGATAATTCAATTATATGCTATAATTATAATTTTATCATTTAGCATCAAACAATTAATTATATATATGAATTATTTATTATATTTATTATATATATATATTTTATTATAATTATTTAGATAATTTTTAATTAATCATAACAATGATATTAATTTACACGATTAATTATACTATGGAGATCAAATTAAGTCCTATCCTAATCAATTTTTGTTAAATAGTGAAAGATTATTCATAGATTTAATACACTTTAAATAATAATCTTGAGATACATTAGAAGTAAATTCCAAAGCTGAATTTAGTAATCAAATAATCATATACTAATAATAAAAGTATAAGAGGTATTAAATCGGTCTAGAGAATGAGTTATCTAAGAATGAGACAGATAATTATTACTATTAATAATCAAATATATTAATTCCTTAGGTCACTCTCTGAATCCATGCAAATTATTATGATGCAGATTAAGAGTACACTTCTACTATCTTATTCTATTAATGGTAGTTAAAAACTTCTAAGAATGCTATCGTAGGAAATACAATGATAAACGTGGGATGGTACGAAAATTTTGACAGTAGTACGATAATTAGAGAATTGATAGAGGTCAACCCTTTTTCTTTGCAGACTGAATAACTGCATACTTAGTCAGCAGAATTTGAAAACTCACTATGACAGTAATATAGATCAATCAAGCTTTAGTCGATTAAACTCCGTAGAGAAAATTAGATATCTATGATAGTTATAAATTACTTAATAAATGATATGGCTCTTTGAGAGGTCAGTGTAGACACACTACTAAAATAAACATTATACTATATCAATCTATTGCCGAGATCATTAAACTCTGAATTAGAGTAAAAGTTGTGATACTATGTAATATAAATAAGTCTAATAATAATCATACCACATTCGAGTGAGTCTTGCAGGAATATCCAAAATGCGACTTCCCTTAAAACTCTATCATAAGACGCACTTGCGGAGGTGCAGCTGTGTTTAAGCGATACATAGGAGTACATTTGGTTAAGCGTCTCGTATTGTGTTTTCGATATTATGAACACGCAACAGTCTTGACCTTGGAGTCATACGCAGTAGGAGCCGATTGTGACAATGGCTCTGTATATTTTATGTTGTTGATGCTATATAGGCGAGTAATATCGTGCCACGGCACGCTCACATGGTACCTGTGATTGAGGTAATGCGATTATGTCCGACGCGCATTCCAGTCTCTTCGTAATAATATCATAATCCGATATGTACCCTTCTACTAAATTTATTGTTAGATTCCGAATCTTACCTGAACATCGTATTTCCATACTATATTATGACATATATGCTCATATAAAAGCCCTACTCTAATATTCGTATATCAATAAATTACTATTCCTAGATTATAGATAAGCTGATACATTACTTACGACTTATCTATAATAGAAACGTAGTCGTGCACGGCTAGCTATATATTTCCATAATGAAAATAATTCACAAATAGAATAGTTATATATATAATATATATATATATATATATATATATATATAATATTATAATATTATGTATATTATGATTATTTAATTTTGGGAGATCCCCACAATTGTACTACAATAGAGGGGTATCTATAATGGTGATCATATCATCTATTAATCAGATTACGTTGTTTATTGATTTTAACATATTGAGTATGACTAAAGCATCATGGATTAGGATCAAATAAACTTGAAGATATTAAAAGGAAATATCAAACTAAGCTCACCTATTCCTTAAATACTATTTATATTTAAATGATATATATATATTTTATGCCAGATGAGATTTTAATCAGTCGAAATGAGATTAAATATATAATGGAGATATATATAATAGAGTAGTATATAATGATACGTCTATAGTCAAAATACTAACTTGTAAGAAATATATGTATATAAAATATAGGTTGACCGAAGTAAAAATGATGACATATAAATACATTAGGTTATTGACATTATCGTTTCATTATATATTAGTAGTCTTGTGTCCAATATGATGCATTACTTAGTAAAACGAGAAATGATTAGCTGATGCGCCTAATAATGTCTATTTATTGTTTAAATTACTATATTTATGGATTTTGTTTGTGTATTCTTCTGTCTACACTCGCTCGTTTTTACACAATTATATGTCCGAAGCTAATATTAGTTAACTTTTAAGGTATTTGCAAAAGGTTTTCTCTCTTTCTTTAAAAATGTCATAGTATCCTAAATAGTACGTTGGTTCGTTAAAATTTTATTTTAATTGTGGAATATAACTAGTATTGAAGTAGTTATAATAATTATTATTATTGAGATTATTATTATATATTAATTAATATATAATATATATATATATTATAATATATATATATAGTTAATAATATATATATATATATTTAATAATATTAATATATTATATTATATATGAATATATTATAATTAATTATAAATATAATATATATAATATAATTAGTATATTATAATGTATTATTACATTTTAATAGCATAGGAAGTTTTCACAGTGTAAAGGCTTAAAATATACACATATAACATACTGTACATACATAAGTATATTTCATAGTACATATTTTGCTGCGAATTTTCGTTGTGTTTGAAATTCTCTCTCATCTCCTCTCCTCTCTCTCCTCTTCTCCCTCTCTCTCCTCTCTCTCCTCTTCTCTCTTTCTCTCTCTCTCTCTTCTCTCCTTCTTCTTCGGCGGTCTTCCCTCTTCTCTGATACCTGCGTAAACAGTATAGGACAATAGACAAATATATATTATATATATAAATATATATATAATATATATATATATTATATATATATTATATATATATAATATATTATATATATATATAATGCCATATGCTAATAGCATAGGAAGTGTTTTAACAGTCATTGTATCAGAAGAGTAAATGTTTATAAATAGTATATATTTTCCTCCCTCCGCTACTTCGCGGATTTTCACCTATCGCGGGGGGTCTGGAACGTGTCCCCCGCGGTAGGTGAGGGTTCACTCTATATATGTAAACAGATAATAATTAAGATATATTAAAAGTAAAATAAAAAGATATCAAAAATGGTTTGTTGCTCTTCAAATTTAAAACAAATGTTTTTTTTTATTATTTTATTTTATTTTTATTTTTTTGGCAATTTCTGAATTCCGAACAGAAATTGACGGAGTTTCATACAAAATTGTGGCTAATGTAAGAAGGGAGACCAAAGGTTTTGTAAGAAAACTGGATTTCACGAGCCTACTTTCTTAAGAGCTCACAGAATTTGAGGAGAAAAAATAACGGGTTTACTTCGTGGGGAAGGGTTTCGGAGAAAGAGGGGGCCAGAGAGAAGCGAAGACACCCTTGGCCAGCGCGCGCATTTCCACTGCATTCCAACCCCCAGACTCCTAACCATAGGTGAGATTTATTCCCTTAGGGTATTTTTTGATATTTTTAGGTTAAGTTAAACTTTTTTGGGGCGAAAAGTAATGTACAAATTCGCAACTAAGATAAAAATACACATCTATTTAACCTTAGAACTTTAGAGAGAGAGAGGAGAGAGAGAGAGAGAGAGAGAGAGAAGAGAGAGAGAGAGAGAGAGAGAGAGAGAGAGAGAGAGAGAAGAGAGAGAGAAATCTAACTCGAATCATAATCAAATCATCAAAAGGATGCCTTTTAAAATAAAAGCATCCCTTTTTCCCGCTGGAATGGTACAGCTTTTTTAATATAACATAAATTAAAAAATTAGCTTTTTTTCCTATTCCCCAAAAGGACATTCTTTTCAGCTTAATATTGAAATTTATTAAAAACAATAAAATTCTTTAAAAATATTTTTACTTAAAAATCTCAAATTTACTTTAGAAAATAAAACACATTTCGTATGTTAAATCAACCTCGTAAGAGAAACTCTGGGGCTGTTTTATCTTCTCAGCGTTCCACGTCACATGACATTACTGGTGAAATTGTTTTTTTTTATCTTTTGCACAATGAAAAATCGATAATCAATTAACTAAAGAACCCAAATAATGCTTTTAATTAATTATATGCTTTAATTTTAAATAATATTTTTCACTTAATATTCAATGTAATTAAAATTTCCTATGAATCAGTCAATCACGTGTAACAATAGTTTTTTTTTAAAAAAAATAGTAATACCTGGAAAACTATCTTATGACGAAGGGCCATTTTTGAAAATTTAAGACCTTTATTATATATATATTATATATATATTATATATATTATTATATTATATATAATAATATAATATATATATATTATATTATATATATATATATATAATATATATATATAAAATATATATATATATATATATATATCTACATATATATAATATATCTTATTATATATACATATATATTATATATATATATTTATATATATATATATATATATATATATATATATATATTATAATATAATATATATTATATATATATATATATTAGTATATAATTAGAGGTATAGCGATATCCGCATCCGCATCGCATTATGCGGATCATCCGCTTTCAATTTTCACTATCGCATCGCATTTTCACTATCCGTATCCGCAACCTCATCCGCATAAATTTTTTGCGGATAGCGGATAGTATTATCAATGAATTATTTATGGGTACCGTGTGTTGCACTACCTTTATATTATATATATATATAATATATATATATATATAATATATATATATATATATATATATATATATATATATTATATATATTATATTATATATTATAATATATAATATTAAAGAGTAACGGAACTTTCAAGGATCACAGAAACAGTCATGATGGAGATAGCATCTGCCATCATGACCTGTTTCTGTGATCCGTTGAAAGTCCGTTTATCTTTTAATATATATTTATATATATTATATATATATATATATATATATTATATAATATGAATATATAATATAATATATATATAATATATATATATATATATTATATATTATTATATATATATATCTGTGTGTGTGTGTGTGCTTGCTTTTTTTGGGTGTTATGTAAAATCTCAATCGTCAACATGAATAGAGCAGGAAAATGACGATGCTGCCAGACGTACGATATCTCATTCTTGTCACCTATTGCATATATATATATGTTATATTATATATATATATATATATATATATATATATATATATATATATATAAGAATATATATATAGTATCTATATATATATATATATATATGAAATTTAATTTTTAAATTAGATATATTCGGATAATAATTAATAATTATTTCGATATCTGGCAACATTGTGTCAGACAAATTTGATTCAGTACGAAATACGCAATACAGATTAGTTGAATTGGACACCTTGTGAATGTATATCGCTAGGCCGTCTCGTCACTTTTTGATTTATTCCTTCATTTGCATTACGGTAGTTTTTTTTAAGAAATACGTAAATTCATTTATAGCGTGGTGTTATTTAAATAATAGAAATATAAAATTCATTATGGCTCCTAAAAAAAGTGAAGTGTGGGAATTTTTCGAGGATGTTTCTAAGGAACAAGCGCAATGTAAAATCTGTCAGATTAAACTCTCCCGTAGAGGCCGAGGAACTAGTAACTTGCGCACCCATTTGCAATATAGACACTCAGAAATTTATAAAAAGACTCAAGAGAGAGAAAAAGTTAAGTGCCCTCAAACTGAGCCGCAACTAGAAGCATCATCATCTTCAGTAGTAATTGTTGAGAAAAAAACTAGGCAGGAAACTATCATGAGCAGTTTCGACAAGTTAAAAAAGTGGGATAAATTTGATAAAAAAACAAAGTCACTGGATTATAGTATTGCTGAAATGATTGTTTTAGACGATTTGCCCTTTAGTCATGTAGAGGATACTGGCTTTCAAAGATTGATGGAAAAAGCTTCGCCACAGTATGTTTTAAAACAAAGAAACTTTTACAGAGACTTGATTTGTGAAGAAATCTATTCATCGGTAGAAGATAAAATATCATCAATTGTATCTTCCCTAGCTGAGACATGTAAAATATCATTTACAATTGATGAGTGGTCTGACACCACCTCTGGAGTCTCTCTTTTATCACTCACTTGTCATGCAATTAACGACAAGGTGCACAACCCCTTTCAGAACGCCATACAGGAAATTATCCTGGAGCAGTGTTTAAAGAAATCCTGAATAATTGGAACATTTGATTAAATCAAGTGCACTGTGTAGTGAGAGATGCAGCTACTAACATAAAAAGAGCACTTAATTTGGCGGAAGTGAAAAATGTTAACTGCTTTGCACATCAGATACAGTTAGTAATTAAGAGTGCTATCATCTCTCAGAGATGCGTATCAGAGTTATTAGCCAAGTGTAGGTTAATTGCTGCACACTTCAATCACTCAGTTGCAGCTCAAAGTGATCTAAAGAAAATACAGTCGAGGCTAAATGTTCCCCAACTTTCTGTAATACAGGATGTTCAGACTCGTTGGAATAGTAGTTTATACATGCTTGAGAGGATGAGAGAAATAAATGAAGCCGTCTGCCTTTATGCTTCGAACAACACAAAGGTGAAAGGCCTGACAGGTGATGATAATGCGATTTTAGGTAATTGTATTACTCTTCTTAAATTGACGATGTCGCTAAGACTATTAGGTCAAAAAATTCTTGTTTGTCAGGACGTGATTCCTTGGTTGCAAACGATGAAAGCTGCTGCTAAATAATCGGCTTTTAAAAAGTAAGGGACTTTCCAGAAGATGACGGAAACAATTCATGCTGGAAATGGTAGATTTCAAACTCTGGAAAACGATGACGCTATGTGCAAATAGCAACTTTTCTGGATCCTAGATACAAGACAAAATTTTCGTCTTTGAACCACGTTTCACAAGAGGGTTAAAATAATTTAGGATTGCCTATGGTGAGAAGATGCTGCTGAAAGTGCAGAAATTCACCAGCCAATAAAAGCAAAAGAATCAACAGAAACAGACCACACATTCACCATCGCTAGCGAACCATGCTGGATCCATGAACTTTCTGTGTTGGCCTCTAGCAGCGATGAAGAGTCTTGTTCAGAGGTGTCTAAAAGACACTCTATCATTGATCGACGAATATGCTAAAAGCGAAAACGCTTGGAATCCGATAAAGATCCACTGGTTTGGTGGCGTGATATAATTGTAAAGAGTTTTCCACCATCTTGCAGAATTCGCCAGGGAATACTGTAGCATGCCCATCAACAAGTTGTCGGCTAGTGCAGCGTCTTTTCAGGGATGCAGGTCTCCATTTACGACGAAATGAGAAGCAGACTCTCACCCCTGAAGGCTTAGAAGCCTTTGTTTTTGGAAGCACAAATTGAAGAATTTTAATTTCCAAGTATTAAATATAACTTGTTTTCAAATGGGGTGGAGGTCGGGAAAGAGTGGTGGGAGTGCATAAGAGTTGGGGTCACGTCCTGCACTCTGGTAACACAGATATTTATATATTATATATATATATATATATATATATATATTATATATATATATATTATATATATCATATATATATATTATATATATATTATATAATTATATATATATAATATACATATATTATATATATATATAATATATATTATATTATATATATTTATATATATATAATAGTAATATATATATATATATATATATATAGTTATATAGTATATATATTTGTTATATATATATTATATATTTATATATATATAGATATACCGTTATATATATAATATATATATATATTATAATATATTATATATATATATTAATATATATATATATATATATATATATATTATAATATATAATAATATATATATATATATATATATATATAATGAAGGAATCTGTGGCAAAACTCTAAAAAAAAGTAGACTTATCCGCTATCCGCTAATCCGCAATCCGCGGATACGTGATTTTTACTATCCGCAATCCGCAATCCGCATCCACATCCGCATCCCGGATAGTGAAAAATCCGCATCCGCACCCGCATCCGCATCCGCGGATAGTGAAATCACTATCCGCTACAACCCTCTAAATCATATATATATATATATAATTATATATATATATATGATATTATATATATATATATATATATATATATTAATTATATATATATTATATAGGTCCTTATGAGTTTCATAGCACAGTTAAATTTTCTTTTTACTTTTTTTCATATATTGTTATTTTATAATACTAACAATAAATTTGAGTGCTGATGAGCGGGATCAAAAAATTTTAAATACAAAGAAAAGTAATTATTTGATAATATCCGAACCTTTTTACGCATCGACGTTTTGGCAGTGCCGGCTACGAGCACGGTCTCTGGGATACTTTTGTAGTGCAGAAAATCTTACTGAAAAGCAAAAGAAAAACTGGTTACGGCAAAGTAGATCCATGTTAGTTCGAAATTTACTGTATCGTCGATCCATATAGGTTAAGTTGAGTTTTACTGTAACGTCGATCCATACAGGATACGTTGCGGTTTTCTGCCCTCCAAGTTCAGGTTATGATATGTTTTGTTATTTTGTTATGTATACACAGAATCTATATATGAAAAAAGAAACACTACTGAACGTATTTTACCCAGAAATTATTTTTCACCCCTACCTTGAATTTCTTTTCACGTATTAAGCAATAAAATGCGTCCTTCTCTCATCCAATGTAACGTTTCCTTACTTTTATTATTAAATTATTAAAACTTCATTGCAATATGCTCAATCAGAATAATTCATTTGATCGCTAGTATCTATATACTAGCATTTATGAAAAAAAAAGTTAAAACAAGAAAATATTATCTTGCCGCCATGAATCTCCTAAGGTTCCCAATATATATAGTATATATATATATAATATTATATATATATATTATAAAATTTGGACGATATATATATATATAATATATATATATTATAATATATAAAATATAGAATTAACTGTATATAAATTAAATATCAAAATATATGAATATATATATAATATATATATTAAAATTTTTACGCATAATGTCTACAAGGACTTCAACAGTCTCATTCTGTCATTCGTGCCAGAAAATCGACACTCCTTTGGAAATATATATTTATATCTGTAAAATTTTCTTATAATTATATATTTTATACTTTAAATTATTCAATCACCTACCCAACTAAGACAAATGTAATTGTGTAATTGAAAACCTATTAAAAACAAAATTCACATTTTATCTGTACGCGCGAATATGAATAAGATTTTAAGATGGTTGCTAGCCAATTCCAAGATCTGTGGCATAACGCCGCAAGTAATCATTCTTTCGCAAATTGCATATAGTCAAGGTCATTCCGAGAATCACATTGGCCAACCAGATGTCTTTAAAAGGAGAAATTGCTTTGCTGCCGCTGCATACTATTATAATGAATTAGGATGTGGAATAGAATTTAATAGGTGAATGATTATATTAATCATAGCAAATAGAAGAATTAGAATTATATATAAATAACCACACAACACAACACACACATTTCTCTTTCTCAACCATCCATCTTGTTTAAGTAGATCTCTGCCAAGTGTTGCTCCTCCAGAAATCAACCTCCAACGTCTCCGGGTTTCAAATAGTGCCTGTCCTTCTACTATTCTCCCATCGTGTCTCCCTGCGACGTAATTGCCTTCTTCACAGCATCCTTCCATCGTTGTTCTTGGTCTTCGCCACTGGTCTCGTTCCTAAGTCCCTACCAATTAAGTTTAGTCCTTTCGGGTCAGTCTATGTTCTGCTATTTCTGCACATGACCGAACCAATCTCAGCTGTTTCTTTCAATACGATTCCATTACTGGGCGGACTCCGGCTCTTAACCTCTATTGCTTCACTTCTAAACTCTCGTCCTCAGCAGTTACTCCTCTTTTATTAAGTCTTAACACTGCGCATTTCCGCAGCTTCTAATTTACTCTTCTGTATTGTGTTAAGTACCCAACATTCCACCCGTATAGTAATGATTGGTCGTAGGATGGTTGACATTAGTCACTTTTACCTCTACTGGCACTCCTCTTGCATCATCAATGGGTACATTCCCACAATACTTTGAATATTTGTCTATTATCTTCCCTCAGATTCTGAATCTATCGCTCCTTTCTCATTGAATATTCTACTCCTAGATCATTTGAATCTGCTGGTCTGTTTTAACTGTGTACCTTCCATCCATAGTCTCCGCGTGTTTTTCCTGTCTCGATTATCGTCATTATCTCGTCTTTTCTCCCTCGTTATTTCCATTCCCACACTCCATCAGTAACTTCATTCCAGAATTCATAGCAGCTTGTAGTTCATGTTGTCCTTTGTCACCCACAGCCAGCGTCCGTTAGCCGTATACAAAGGTGGTATTTCCCTATCCTTCTTACTACTTATCCTCTCAAGCAGTTGTCCAGATTATCAATGCAAAAAAAAGTAAGGGGACAGCACACTGCCCTGCCTTAAACTCCTAGTCTTCGTTTCAAACCATTTCTCCTTTCCCATCTCCGTTCTAACCGTGTTTATGGGGTTTTCATACATATTCCTTATTATCCTTATAAGCTTCTTATTTATTCCATATGCAGGGTCTTCCATCACCATCCACAATCTCTCTCTTTGTATTCTATCAAAAGCTTTCTCTAGATCTATAAATGCGATATATGCTACCTTATTCCATTCTATGCTCTTCTCCACTATCATTTTTAAAGAGAATATCAAGTCAATTACACTTCTATTTGGCCTGAATCCGTGTTGCCACTCTCCAATCTTTCCCTCTAATTCTCTCCGAAGTCTTTTCTCTATTATCCTCTCGTATATTTTATATGCACTCAACAGCAACACTATTCCTCTGTAATTCTGGCATTCTCTTCTATCTCCTTTTTTATGTATTGGACATATCACAGCTTTTCTCCAATCTGACGGTATGTTCTCCTCTCTCCATATACAATTTATAAGTTCTGTCATCCATGCCACCATACCTTCTCCTGTTTTGAATATTTCATTATTTAGTCCATCGACTCCTGGGCTCTTTCCATTCTTTAAGGCTCTTATAGCTTGTCTCACTTCCTCGCCATGTATCGGTTCCAAGTCATCCTGTTCTCGGTCTTCCATTTGTGGGTTATCCTCCTCCATATATTCCTCGTTGTCCACCACATTTAATAATTCATCAAAATATTCTGTCCATATCTCCTCGACCTTTTCACTATCCACTATTGGTTCTCTATCTTTGTTGAATATCACATTCGTGTTAGGTTCATCTTTTGTTCTTAATCTCTTAGCCATTCCATATATCAACTTCCTAGTGCTCCTCATGTCTTCCTCCAATTCTCCTCCTATTCTTTCCCATGATAAATCGATGTTTCGTCTTTTTACTATTTCTGCTTGATTTCTCGCCAGAACATAAGCTTGTCTATTTTCCTCTGTCCTTGTCTTCATCCATAAACGGTATTTCTTGTTTTTTTCTTTTACTACGTTTTTGACTTCCTCATTCCACCAAACCGTCTTTTTCCTTTTCCCCCTACTTATCTTTTTTGTTCCAATCACTTCTCGTGCAACCTGCTCCACACCTTCTCTGAAATCTTTCCAACCTTCCTCTACTCGTTCCACAGTTCCTGAGATTTCTTCATATTTTCTAACTAGTTTGTTGTTGAAATCTTCTCTTGTGTTTTCATCTTTTAATTTTTCAAAACAGTATCGTTCTCTGGTTACTTTCTTCGGCTTCTTCCTTTGTCTCCATCTTATCTTCCCCACCACAAGTCTGTGGTCCGAATCCAGAGACACTGATGGTATGCTTTTGACATCCATAAACACCCTCTTATCATTACATATCATTAGATCTATCATAGATTTTTCCGTATATTCCTGGTTTTCTGAATTCCAGCGGTACCATGTCCACTTTTTACTCTCTCCATGTTTAAAAAAGGTGCTCATGATCGCTGCACCATTTCTTATAGCAAAGTCAACTAGTCTTTCCCCCTCTATATTTCTTGTTCCAACTCCGAACGCCCCCACA
>JABUQX010067622.1:2500-7500 GCA_015478945.1 Trachelipus rathkii
TAAGTAGAGATAATCAATACTAGTAAAGTAATAGTAACAAAAGTTCCTTCTGTTGAGATACTCTCTCGTAGCGAATTGGTAAACAGCCTTTCTTCTCCAAAGCGCGTTTTTCTGAACCTTGCCTCTGACTCTTCGTGTCGCGAACTTTGTGATCGGAATTCAAGTCGCAGCCTTTCCTTGAAATTTATTTCTCTTTGCCGGGAGGATTTCTTGAGAGAGTATCTTGAGTGAATTTATTTCTTTTGTTAATTTTATCTGACTTTATCTGACTTACTGAAGAGTATCACAAACGGACGAGTTTATATATCGTTTCATTTCGACTTATGCTAAAATTTTGCTCGCGCAAATCTTAGCATAAGTACGAACATAAGTTAAATTTTTTTAAAAGTTATAATGGAGTACTACATTACTTCCTGCGCTAAACACGGAGTGAGAAAGTATGTTATAATAATTATACAATAAATAATAACTAAAATACATAAAATTAAAGTACTTTCAAATGCAAGCATCTAATTATGTCCGAAACAATTAAAATTAAACATTTTTGAAGGCAAAATAGTATGTGGCCAGCTTTAGTTTCTTGAAGAATATCTCCAATGTATTTGTTAACCGGCTACTGATCCAGGGCATCTCAACATATATACAAGTATTTGAATACATATAAATACAATAATGTTATATATACAGAAAATAAAAAGTGCATTTAAACACAAGCATATTTGGTTATATCCGTTAGATATAAACAAACATACAAACATTTAAATGCATAAAAAAAAAATGTTAATAATTAATAATTATTGATATGAAACAATTGAATTATTCACAAGTTAAATAGGCCACATTGATCGAACCATTAAATCCAAGGAAAGGTCCAGTATAAGACGTTTCTAACGTATCCATGATTTGACAAATGCGCACGTAGTTTTCAAAGTTGTAGTTACGAGAGAAACATTGCTTGGACATATGTAGAGACGAAGTTGCTTGAAGTTTAAGTTCTTTATTTGAAAATTTCTTCATACATAAAAGGGAGTGTCACAGAACCATTTAGAATTCGGAAAAGGAATCAAAGTTCGTAGTGGAATTGAAAAAAGGAAGTTCTGACCATTGCAATCTCTAAATGATGAAAGAAATCCATACCGTAAAGGAAGTTACAGACGTAGAGTGCAGAAAATTAAGTTGAAATTTAGGTCTTATTTGAAAAAATTTCCTGCATACATAAAAGGGAGTAGGTCACAGAACCATTTAGAATTCGAAAAGGAATCAGAGTTCGTAGTGGAATCCAAAAATGAAGTTTCTGCCCATAATCCAAACTTGAATGATGAAAGAAATCCATACCGAAAAGGAAGTTTGCTATGTCTAACGATGAATCCTCGAACTGTGATATTTGTGAAAAGATAAAGACCATAATCCAAAATTAATTAAAAATGAAAATTGAAGTTCTTATCGATATCGTTTTCTTGAGTCATCTTCTAGGGGTGTTCTGATTGGGATTTTTAGTATTATTGCAAGTTTTTTTCTTTTTTCTCTTCATTTTAGCTTTGTTTTCAGAAGGCGTTGATTGGTTAGGTGGGTGTTCTTCTCCGGGTTCACCAATTATATAGGGTACGACTTGCTAAGTTGGTGGCTTCTTTTAAGAGCAAGCAACCTATATAAGAGGATGGTAATTTAGAAATCCATATTTGAAATGATGTTTATTCAACATAAGTAAAATATGCAATTAAAGTATAAAAGTAACAAATGAGATACTCTGCAGGCGAGCCGTAGCTCCCTCTCCAGAAATTTCCTTTGACTGCTTGAGGTGTTTCTAAGTTTGAGGATTTCTCTGAGAGAGAGTATCTGATTCTTCCTTGTTAATTTAAGTCGACTCAGTATCTAGATCTGAAGAGCATCTCAAAAGGACGAGTTTATATATATTACTTTTGACTTATGCTAAAATTTGCTCGCGCAAATCTTAGCATATACGAACATAAATTTTACAAATGTCAGGCTATCTAATACTAAGCATATATATATATAATATATTATTATATATATATATATATATATATATATATATATATATATATATATATATATTATTAAGGTTATTAGTTATAGGCCTATTCATGTTATTATATATATTATTAGTTATTATATAGCATATATATATATACATATAAGGTTGCTAGTTATTTCATATATATTAAGGTTATATATATATGTTATATATATATATATATATATATAATTATATATAAATATATATATTATATATATATATATATATATATATATTGCCCCTGGGGGCTTATATCATCTCCAGAAACTCAGTAACTTCCACCGGGCGGAGCCACAGGTCTCACAGAAAGGAAATTTGATAAAGAGCTCTGTAGGAATATGGGCGATTGTTGATTTATTGCTGTGTAAAGTATGTGTACATATGTTTTGAGAGATCTGTGCTGTTTGGAGGAGGGGGTGGTTTTAAAGAGTTCGCCGTAGTAGAGAGCAGCGGAGTATAGGGAGTGGATTTTAAACGATGTATATTATGATCTTGTTGGTAGCTGTGGCATGGGTGGATCGGGTCGAGAGCCTTAGTATAGAATTGTGTTAATATCATCTCCAAATGATCCTGAATGGAGAGAATTTTTGTTACCCTCGTGTAGATGTTGGACTGGCTTAATTTTCAGACGGCCTGTTATTGTTCGTAGGGTAGTATTTTGTTTTCTTTGTATTTTGATTCTATTGGTAGATGAAGTTTCACAGCACCAGACTGCTTATCCGTAGTTGATTGTAGTTCTTGAGAACTTGTTTGTATTTATGTGTCAGTGTGGTTGCTTCATTGCTGAAATTGTGTTGAGATAGATTTCGTAGGACATTTAATTTTCTGTTTGCTCTGCGTTTGATGTTTTTGAATGTGAGGTATAAAGGTGAAGTGGGTGTCAAAGGTTATACCAAGAATTCTGGGTGCTTGGTTTAAGGGATGATGGAGTTATTTAGAGTTACATGCAGGTTAAACAATGATCGATGTAGCGATGGGTAGTGAAGGATCTGTTATGGCAATGGTTATGTAATCTGCCAAGGTTATAACTTGGGAATTGGGGAATTGGAGAGTGGGGATGTCAGCTGAAAAGAGGTTAAAAAGGAATAGAAGCAGAATGGCTTCCGAATGGACTCCGTTTCTTAATTTTGATTGTTAGAGCTGTTGAGGTGGGATGGGATTTTTTGAAGTCATTTTTGTGATTTGAGAAGTAAAAGTAAGGTTGGATTTTGGTGGGTATAATCTTTTACCCTATTTTGCACAAAGAAGGAAAGAAGGGATATGGGGTCGATATGAGGAAGGAAGGTTGGGGTCCTTTCTGGGTTTCAATTTGCTATTTTTCAGTATGGTGGGATATAGTTGAGTAACCAAGATTTGCTGAAAATATTTATAATGAATGAAAGAGCACTTGGTCCAAAGTGTATAATGTGAAGGTTAGAAATGTTGTCTGAGCCAGAAGCTGAAGAGTCTTTTTAAGGTTTTGATTAGTGAAGTAATTTCTTGTGTAATGAATGGAGAGTTGGGATTGATTTCTAATTGTGTTTTATTGTTTTTAAAGATTGCATATTATCTTTCTGCTATTTGGGTGAGTGGGTTTCTTGGAGATATTGAAGTAGTGCTGTGCAAGGATATTGCAATGTTGTTTGAGGGAAGAGAGAGATTTAATTTATCCTACTAATGCTTCGTTTGTGGGTGGGTGGTTGCTTTGGGAGTTGTAGAGACGCTTTAATACATGCAATTTTAATTTTTCTTCAGTCTCCCCCATGTTGTTAGTTAGGTGTTTCTTGATTTTTTTCTGTTTTGTGGGTGGAGACGAGATTGTAGATTTGTATGTTTAAGAAGTAAATTTCGGCAGGTAGATCTGTGGTACAAATTTTTTGCTGTCTAACGATGTTTCTTTCTTTTATCAGGTTGCAGATTTCAGGTGTTAATGGGGGATCGAGGTATTTTTTATGGTCTTTTGGTAGATAGAGATTGGAGGCTTTATGTATTACTTTGGTGAGATTATCTATGGCTTTACGTAGGGAGAGTGTGTTGTTGATTTCTAGTAGAGGTAGGTGTGTTTCTATGTATTGGGCGAATTTTTGTCAATTTGCCTTTTTGTAGTTTGTAAAGGTTGAAGTTATTTCGGGGTTGAGTATTTTTATTTTTGTATATGTGATTATTACTTTCACGTAGTCTGATGACAGATCTATTTCTGTGTTCCACGACAAGTTGGTGAAAAGAGAAGGAGAGGAGAAAGTGATGTCTGGAGATGTTTAGGTTTGGTTTGCTTGTGGTGGAATTCGGATAGGAAGGTTGTTGTAATTTAATGTTTAAGGTATCTAGTTCATCTAGAATGTGAATTCTTTGGTTATCTGTGAGGTGTTTCCTGTACCAGGCTGTGTGATAGGCGTTGAAGTTGCCTCCTATTACTAAATTGTTAATGGTATTGATAAGATTTAAGTTCGGTTTGTAGTTGTTCAGACAATGTTGAGATGTGGGATGGGGATGTAGTATATGTTTAATATTTTGTGGGAGATATTATTGATGAGAATAGTAAATGATTGGATGCAGAGGATAGGGCCATTTAATAGGTCAGTGGTTCTGGTGTAGTGTTTTGGTAGGATAAGTAGTTTTTGATTAGTGTTAATAGGGTGTGATTTTCTGGTTGAGTGTCTGAACAAATGGAGTCATATCCATAAAATATAAAATGGTGCTCTTGGGGTATTTTGTGGTGTATGAGCTTCTTGCATTAGAGCTATGTTAATGTTGTGCTTGTAGGGGAAAGCTGGAATTTCTGATATTTGTTGTTCAAGCCATTTAAATTAATTTGATGGACTTTTATTGCTAAAACATTATTGTTCAAGTTGTTTGGCGGTGGAAAAATTGTAAGGGGGTTACAAATGAAGCAAATCAATGTGTGATTTTCATGGAGCAATATCATAAAGGTAAAACATCTGCTCTCATGGATTCATCTATTGCAGTGGAAACACTTTATAGA
>JABUQX010067622.1:12500-25000 GCA_015478945.1 Trachelipus rathkii
CTCAAGAAAAAATAGAAATGCATAGATTACTTAGCAGAGGAATACGGAGAAGAGATGACGAAGGATGGTCCAAAGGAATCAGAAATGGTAAGGTCTCCATACGATGTGGGACCGAACCGAAAAACGGGGTTTTACCATTAAAATGAAATTTTAATAGTGAATATAGCTGATAATCGATAATTTCTTAAGGAGACCACTATATCAGCTGTATATTTAACAAAAAGTTTGAATCTCAGCACAGAGAACTTATTAATTATACGGTCTCTTTCTTTATATATCTCTAAATTCCTGCAGTTCTACCTATCTTTCTTAATACAATCTCTACCTTAGCGCAATCAGAACTAACTGCGCTTAACATACTATCATAGCACATCTACCTTATAAATTATAATGCCTCTTTCTTTATATCTCTCTACCTATCTGTCGTTCTACCTCTCTCTCTAATTATCTGCCGTTCTCTCTCTCTCTCTCTCTCTCTCTCTCTCTCTCTCTCTTTCTCTCGCTCTCATGGCACACTGTATAACGCAATTAAATTTTCTTAACTTCTCTAACAGATTATTTTTGCCTAAACACATCTAGATTAACGTCACCTAATGCTGCTTACATGACAGGGTTTCTTACTATGCACATGGCAGTTTCAACTCTAACAAACATATGTAGCCTTTTATTTCAACAAGTAACTCGTTTCACATATTATCTTAAAGCATACAACCTATTAATTACAGTGTCTCTTTACCTACAAAAAAAAAGAAGGAAATATTCTATTTCATAATATCTGTTTTACGCGAAAAAATGTTTACTCACCAAAGACTATATCACGTCTAATATTTCCAAACAGCTATATCCTTATTCCCGTGCCTCATAATGAACGGCATCACTGAATACGAGGTAAAAGCGACGCTGGTCGGCTGGCGCCCAATCCCAGGTTACGAGTGATGATTAAACATCCGATAAGGGATATTTCGTTACATATTATAATCAGAAGAGATGCAGTTAAAGATAGGAATTCAAAATCCATGATATAACAGTTTCTTACTGCATGTCATGGCATAAAGAATGCTCACAAAGACTGATGATAGATGAGTATTATTTTATATATTTCCTGTTAACTGTTAACTTTGTTATTCGTTCCATCGTTCCTCAGGTATATATGCATAAGAGTGGTTATATATATGGTATATATGGTTATAGCATAGTGGTAAAGTATATAAGGGAAAGTATATAAGATGTGAGCAGGGCGGTTGGCGGCGGGCGGCAGAGGCAGGCAGTGCAGCGCGGCGCGGGCATAGGGCGGCGGCGGTATAAGGCATGGGTATATAAGCAGATATATATATATCCTGTGTTCAATATCATGTTTGAAGAGGTTGAAATAATCCTTAATATTTTTGCAATCATTTTACAATCTAGAAATGTAAGATATGATGATATAACCACTCTAATTGAGTACCGCATTGACGAACGAAACAGAGATATCAAAGAAACAAACAATATCAGCCAGCTTCCCGAATTCAGTACCTAAAACCTCTGCAACGGCATCGTATTCGAAAGTATCTTTCTGGCGAAACATGTCGTGGCCTCAGTGATCTATTCTCCCTCGAAAACGCGTCGTTGACCTTGAAAACGGGTTTCTTAACCCTTAAAACCGCACTGAACGGCAACCAAAACTCAAACAGCAGCCAACATCCAAGCTTCGTAAATTTTCTCTCGCCTTTCTCCCGCCGATATTGCACTCCTATACTACTCATGCCATCAATTTCACTTTAAAGTGAAAATGTGAAGATTATGACTTCTCAAAAAAAAAAGAGTTTCAATCCATTTTTACGCCCCTCAGCTACGTGTAATGATTACCTGTTAAGTTACTGCAAGAAAATTCTTTAAATTGATTAAAAATAGCGTAGTCAGCCCATATTTATTGCCCCTCTTTTCTCTGTTCACCGAAAATTATTAAGGGCTACTACTATATGTAAGCAAATGATTGTGCTTTTTGCACTGAAGCATCTTTAAAATACCTACAAGTCCATTACTTCAGTAGACATTACATCACTTGAAAATCTGAAATGGAAATAAAATTCCTTTTTCTTTTTATTTTAATATATTGATTAATGTAATATTAATAATAATAATAATATTAATATTATTATTGTTATTTCATTGTTACAATACTTATTATTATTTCATTACTATTATTATTATTATACTGGCTGTCATTTATTACCAAATATTATTATTATTATTATTACTAATACATTATTATTATTATTATTCTCATTATTATTTTATTATTACATTATTAATTATTATTATTATTATTATTATTATTATATTATTATTATTATTATTACTATTTATTATTTATTATTAATATTGTATTATTACATTATTATTATTGTTATTATTATTATTATTATTACTATTTTAGTATATTAAGTATTATTATTATTATTTATTTATTATTATTATTTTATTATTATTATTATTATTATTATTATTATTATTTTTCGTTCCAACTGCTACGGTACTTTAAGACTTATTCAGTTTTCTTCTTCATTTCCGATTCCTCCTTCAAGTCCTGTCAGCAATTTATTTTTTTCAAAAACCGGTGAAAGGTGGTGAACTTGGAGGTAGCAAGGTGAGCTGGCAGGCCGGGGTGGACCTTCCATTGTGGAATAGAAACAGAAAATAAAAACAAGATGAAGGTATATGGAGTGTGGGGCTGTTAACCTTCACAATAAAAAACAAGATTAAACTCTGAGAAGTTTTTTGAACCAAAATAAAAGTGACTAATGAAAATGTATTAAAACTTTTTTTTTAATTTATATTTTTTTTTTTTACTTTCTTCTCAATTATAATTTCTGCATATATATTTATTTTTAATTTAATTTCTTCGTTTTTAACTTTAAGTATCTCTATGATTTAATTTGTCCTTCCTTCAGCTTAATTGCTAACATTCCGTAAGTTTTCCTCTTTTCTCTTTATATTTTTCCTTTGGGTCACATTATTTACAGTTATTCACTTTTTCTAGGAAACTCCACTATGATTTTGTAAGTTTATTTTTATTTAAATAATTTTCTCCATCTTTTTCCTTTGTAGTGTTGAAACCCTATTTAATTATACCAGTAATCTTTTATTCAAACTTTAATTCTGATATTTTGATATTTTTTATTTTTTGTTTCCCTTATTAATTATTTTTGTGTTTTTTTTAATTTGTTTTATTTCTTTTATAGTTACATTTATTTTTTGTTGGAACAAATATGTAACTCAATTTATTGTGGATTTTTGGTAACTGGTTACGCCCAAAAAGAAGAAAACAGAATGAATAATTGGTCCATTTAAACCCAAAAACAAAACTATTTTTGTGCCGCCAATATCTATCTAACCCCCAACAGATAAATATATATAGGAGTATATATGTATATATGGTATGAAGGAGATATATATATATAAAGATATATAGTATATATTATATATATAGTAGGTATATATAAATATATATTATAATAAGTTATATATATGTATATATGTTATATATGAGTATAGCTGGGTGCTAGTTATATACTGTTGCTAGGCAAAGGTATATAAGAAGTGCAAGTATTTCCTACAGGTTTTCTTAAGTAGATCAATTACAATGGGTTGTTGTTTCATATTATTATTGAAGTGATAGATAAGATACATGTATATATATATAGATATATATATAAAGTATATTTATTATTATTATTGTTTTATGATATATACATATATATTATTATTATATTATTATTATTATAAACATATTATTATTATATTGGTTATATATATATATATACTATGTATGCAATAAATAAATGCTAAAAAAATTCATTTTATTGGAAATGAGTTAATAATATATATTATATTTTACATTTATCTAAACATATATAATATATATTGATATATATATTATAAGATATATATTAGTTGATAAGGTTAATAAATAGTAGTTGTATATATGATGATAGATATATTATTATAAAGATATTATTAATAAAATCCCAACAACAAATATATATATATATATATATATATTATATATATATATAATATTGTTATATTATATATATATATGCTATATACAAGTATATATATATATATATATATATATATGTTATATTATTAATATTATATTATAAGATATATATATATAGATTATGTTATATATTAGCATATATGTTATATATATGTTGTTGGTTATTGTTGTTATTATACAGTTGTTGGTTGTTCATATGATATTTATATGCAACATATATATATATATATATATATATATACATATATATAGTTATATAAATATATATATATATATACATATTTTATAAATTATATATGTATATATATAGATATATATATATAGATACATGTATACATATATATAAAGGATATTACTATATATTATATATTATTACAATATATTATTGGTTATTGGTTGTTGAGTTGAAGGAGTATATATTATTGATGTGATATATATATATATATATGATAAAATTTATATATATTATTATTGGCCATACATATATATTAGTTAGTACATATGCTGGCTAAGCTATGTTGTTACAGCTAGTAATACATACATGGCATGCTATATACTGTTAGCCTCGGCATAGCTGCTGTTGTTAGCAGCAGCTGAAGAAGAAATATAAAGTTTATTGGCTACATATATATTACATACTACATACAGCAAAGAAGGTTGGCTATATACATATATATATTAAAGTATATATATATATATATTATTATTATTATATGATATATATATATATATAGTATATATATGATATATATATATACATATGGTATATGTTATATTACATATATTATTATTATTATATAATTATATATATATATATTATATATACATATATTATATATATGTAAAGATATATATAAAGAGTTATATATATTATATATATTATTACATATATATATTATATTAATCATACATACATATATGCGGCATGTTATATGTTGTTGGTTAATAAGTTATACATACTGGCTATTATATTATTATTATTACATATTAGAGATATAGCATATATATATATATTACATATTATTATTATTAATAGTTATATATATATATATACATATATATAAAAGAGTATGATCTAGCATTTAAGTATATATATATATATATATATTTATATATATATATATATATATATATATATATATATATACATATATTATATATTATATAGGCATATATATATATATATATATATATATATATATATATATATATATATATATATATAATATACATATATAGAGAAAGAGAGAGAGAGAGAGAGAGAGAGAGAGGATATATGATCAAATCTTTAAATTGAAGCAAATGATTGAGAGAAAATGAGAGAGAGAAGTATAAAATTTAGGTTTTGTAGATTTACAACAACAGGTGTATGATAGAATTAATAGGGAAACTCTTTGGCAAGTTTAGTGATATATGGTTTTGGTGGTAGGCCTCTGAATGGAACGAAAAAAAGTTCGATTGACGATAATGAAGTGTGTGTGTAAACAATAAATTCTCAAGTGATTGGTTTAATAATAGCGGAGAGAGGCAGGTTGTCTCCTTTGCTATTCAATTTGTATATGGATGAGGTGCGAGCGGCAGACTCACTACACATGCGAATACTGGCTTTGTATGGCGCAGAATCTGAAAGTAGTTTGGAGAGGATTGGAAGAGGGAATTTCCAAGGTTTGAAAGTAAACGTAGAGGAAGAAAGGTTATGGCTGTGAGAGCAGAGTCCTGGTGTGAAATTATGTTTGAGGTGGCTTTGAGCAACTCGAACAGGTCTCTGAGTTTAAATACTTAAAATACCGTGTATATATATATATATATATATAGCATATATTATTAAGTTAAGTTAAGTAACACAGCAGCATATATATATATATATTATATATATATATATATATATATAGTTATTATTATATATACATATATATATATATAGTAAAGAAAAAAGAAAGTTATATATATTATTATTATATTATTATTACATATATATATATGATATGTATAATATATATACATGTTAGCAGGTATATAGGTAGGGCAAGAATATAGTTAGCATACAGCAGTATATATATAATATATATATATATATATATTATGGCAATAGTCTATTATATTGGTTATATTATATATATATGTTATACGTATAGGGAGTAATGAAGGGCGTTGGTTGGTGGTTATAAGGGGTTATTATTGGGCTGCTGGCGTTGGCATAGTTGAATAGTAATATGTGTTATATATATATATATATATATATATATATATATATATATATATATATATATATATATGTTATATATATATATATATTTTTTTTTTTTATTTTATTTGTATTTTTATCAATTTTTACTTTTTTTCAGATATCGTTTTTGAACAAATGGAGATAGTTGAAATATCATATAACTGACGACACCAAATTTCATGACTTTAACAAGTTTCAATTTTTGCGGAGATGACTTTGAAATTAAAAAATAAAGATTTAAACATGATTTTCTCGTAGTTGAATAATATTTCTATAAAAGACATGAAAGGTGTTAAATTTTATTAGCGGCAAGTGAAATACATTTTCTTAGTAATGGAATGTATTTTAGATATCAAGACAATTATAATATTCATTGTAATATCCCTTAGTGGTAAAGGAAGGCCTCATTATACGGCTAAAAGTCTTGGCTAAAATATGTTTGTGCCTTGAGGTTAGTCCATAAACTGTGTGAGAAGCCTCTGACACCAATTTTGCGGCCCTTCATCACTCTGCGAATGTGAAGGTAGATCCGGCAGTTCCAGCGTTTCTCCATCCATCAATGCTTTTTGAAGCATTTGGGTCGAAAAATATTCTGTGAGAGCAGGCTCACATATTGCGTTTTCAGATAGATTGATTAATTCTGACCAGTGTTTGGCATCAATGCTGATGCTTGGGACGCTCTCAAGTCTCTTTGTAGAGGGTTTTTAATTCTGATTGAAATATAGTTGTTTTATTAGTGTTTAGTATTCAATAAATAATTTACAGATTTTTTTAAAATATTTTAAGAAAAGGAAAAAAGCCAAGCGCATATTCCTATCTTTAAAATGTATATAAAATGTTACCTAGAAGATAAAAAAATTTCCAATGCAGTTTTCCTGACATTTACATCTTCGAATTTCATCATAGAATACAGCATATTCTTTGGTAGTAAGGCAAAAGCGTTGTACTTTAGGTTGTTCAAGGAAACATATTGGATTTCTTTAGACTGTTGTTTGAACCTCTGGATCATGTTGAAGATGTATAACTACTAATTATGGAACTTCTTGTTTCTTTTGATTTCAAACCAACTAACTGAATACACTTCATCAATGTATTTAATGGTCTGGTAAAGCTTGTTATGAAGTTTTGGAGGGTAAGCACCTTTCGTCCGTAGAACATCAATCTAATTGCCAAAATCAACCATCTGGCATGATTTAAGAGCCCGATTTTCCAGGAAGCAAATCTTGAATTTACATTGCCTTTAGAAATTGAAAATACAAACTTTAAAAAGTGACGTTGTTACACAACTTATATCTATCAGTATTTCTAGAAAAAAATTCAGCTCATCTAAATGACAGCTTAATTTGGTAAATTTCGCTTGCAGTTGTTCATGATAGTCTCTTTCACAGAATTTTCCTATAGGACCACCAAAGGTAGTAGGGATTTTAGTACAACCATCAAAATGTTTAAAAATAGCTATAAAAGGCAGCTCATTTTGAAGAAGGGAACAGCCAACCATGTGCAATTTCCGATTAATTTTCTTTTCTAGAAATGTTACAAGACCTCCTTCACAGCCAGTGTTTGTGTTTAAGTTGTCAATTAGAACAATTTTAACAGTATCAATGCTTTTAAATTCCTCCAATACACTAGCAACTTCTTCGGCCAGAGCAGCACCTGTCATACCTTTAAATGGAATGATTCTATAAGTAAGATACGTTCCACTTTCAGATGCTTCTTCTTTTCAAATGGTGATCTTGTGTCTTTTCTATCTTCAACTTAATCTCCCCATGTTCATTTTCAATTTCTTTGTACCCCAAGGTGCCCTTGCCAACTTATTCGTCAACGCCAATACAGAGTAATTTTTATACAACTTCAGTGAGTATTTTATTACTTCTTACTCTCAACCTATCTTTATCTCTGTCCAACTTTGATTTATCAACCATTATCTAATTCACATCAACACTAGGCTCTAACAGGTTCATAGCCTTTACGTCCAACAGAGGTGCATTGACAAGGCTTGTTCCAAGATTTGACGAAACGTCATCTCTGATCAATTCCATGGCATATCTTGGCATTTTCAGAAAGCTGTAAACTTCATGTCGTAATGTATTTGGTCAAAAGTCTTCGGATTCATCGTCACGGGACCAAAATATTAGTACAAGAGCTAATTAATATTAGTGTTATAATAAACTGCTATATAGAGATAAAAACAGGTCGGCTTATAGTATTATTAAAACGATTAATTATTAAAGATCTCGTTATAAAAAGTATAAGTAATTTTAGCACTAGTATACATGTGCAAATTATAAAATGATATACCATAAGAGAAAACCTTTACAATCATTACCTCTCCTGAATTTTCATCTACAGTTTCCGAAAATAGTTCCTGTGAAGACGTTGATGGAGTAGTGTACAAATCAACATCTCTTTTCTTATTAATTTGTACTTCTATTCTTTCTCTTAAAGATGCAGCCCTGTGATTGTTTAAAACAGAACCTTTATAAACAGCTCCCAGATGGAAACATCCCCTTGGTCCTATTTTTGATCTCTGGTCTTTCAAATATTCCCTCTCCTCTCTAATGGAACATACAAATGAGGAAAAGTATTGGTAACATTTACCATTACGGATTAGGTAAGGTAATCGAGAAGTTGACAAAATAATATAATTACCTTCTTTAATGGGGGACAAGTACAGATTATATGTTGTGTTTTGCAATTTTTTAATAGCACTTCACAGCTTTATCATTACAAGGACGAAAAGGAAGCTTGCAGGAGAAAGACGAAATATCAAAGGGTTTTTCTAATTTTTCTCCATATTCTGCACCTGTACTGCAGAGAGACATTTCATATTAATTTTCTTGGCCTTCTTCAAACACATTCAATTCACCATCTTCACTACATAATATATACCAGGCAAATGCAAGAGCGGGTTTACAGAATTCCATATTTTAATAACGTTATCTGCTATCATTTTAACTCATCATCATAGTCTTCTCTTGCACTACTAACTAAGGCTTCCTTCATTCTGCCAGATTTGTTCAGTTTCATCATGTTCACATTCAACTGATTTATTTGCAACCGCTCTTAAAACTTTTCTCTATTACATTGTTCTCTAACTTCTCACTATTAATTCTTCTGCTTCCTAACCTCCTTTTGTCCTCACATCGAATACCATCCCCACCTTTAACTTGATTACAAAAAACAACATAATGACTATAGCCCAAATCCCAGCCCCTTCAACATCTTCTTCACCACGCAAATCATCCATATCTTTCCACTTCGATGCTAATCCATCTAACTTACACAATTCTAGATAATACTTATGAATCTCCTGTGTTTGAAGAAAATATTACTCACACACATGCCTCTTTCCTCACAGAAATCAATCACCCTACTAATATTCTCATTTTCTCTCGTGAACCCAACACAATCTGAAGCTCCTACTCACCCCATCGAATACGTCATTCAGATTATCCCAGAAAGTCGCAATCTCCCTCAACTCACTCATAGATAGACACATATTACTTAAAACACTTGACCTCTTTTAAACTTAATTTTAACTATTAGAATTCTAGTAATCACATAAATCACGGAACTGGGCCACATCGACCTATCCATTGATTGGGAAAGGTCTCATTCATGTGTTCACGAACTGCAGCACTAAAGTGTGCAGGAGCACCATCATGCATAAACCACATATTTTGGCGCAACTGAAGAGGTACATCATCAAACAAGGTACGGAGCTCATGTTTCAAAAAGTTTAAGTAGATTGTGCCATTAAGCCTGGGAGGAAGCTCGAACATAAGTACATGATCATGTAAAATTCCAGCCCAAATGTTTACTGAAAACTGATGTTGTGAAAGATTCTGCTTTATTGGAATGAGGATTCTTGTCTGCCCAAATGTGTTCGTTATGAACGTTAACGATAGCTGCTCCTGTAAAGTGAGCCTCGTCGGTAAATAAAACCTTCGTTAAAAAGTTTGGATCAATACATTTGTTCAAAAAATATTGACAAATAACAACACGAGGAGCATAGTCACGTGGCAATAGAGTATGCACCTGGAATGGAGCTGTTGGTACGGGTGTGAACTGTTGCCGTGTAGTAACCTCCAAAGACAGATGGTGGTTCGTTAATTAAACTGTAGTTGGAACAAATTCTCGCGTGTCTCTTTTCAGGTGAGTGCTCTTCAGAAATTCTTCATTAATGGGAACTGAATTCTTTTTCGTAATGCGAATCAGTCTTTGGAGTAAGATTCGGGGCTCTTTGCACTGCTAATAGTGTGCTCTTTGGCTGCAAATACCGTTTAATGTTACAGGCGTGGATGAATAGGGGCAACAAAACTTTTGCCGCTTGAACAATTTGCTGGATATTTTCTGTGTGGTACAAACTTCTTTGTTGCAGAAGCTATGCAGCTTGCATCGCATACATAGATTGCATGAGTGCTTATGTATCAGAGTATGAAGACTACGGGTAATTACGATCCATCATTCAACTAATGAAAGCTACACGTAAGAGACCCACTAGTCATGAGTTAAACATTGTAATGCGAAACACAAACAGACAGTGCATTTATTGTAAACAGTGGTTGGTTGATTTTTGGTCACAATGTGCTGAAATGTTTAAAGGAAGGAGTAGCTGTTTGTGGAAGAGTTGGTATTAATTATTTAAATGTTTCCAATTACTAAAATGTACCTTCTCCCTTACTTAATAATCCATTGAATTTATTAAATGTTATACCATTTGATTCTGCGTACAGCAATAGGTGTTTTTTTGGTCTTTAACATTTAACCAAGTCACATCCGCTTTCAGGAATGTGCTCAAATACTTTTAACAGCCTCCATTTTTAAATTTAAGTAAATTTGATACTTCTTTTTTCATCATAGCAACTAC
The DNA here is from genome assembly GCA_015478945.1 of Trachelipus rathkii. Lineage (NCBI taxonomy): Eukaryota > Metazoa > Arthropoda > Malacostraca > Isopoda > Trachelipodidae > Trachelipus > Trachelipus rathkii. The sequence continues at coordinate 23,643 of JABUQX010067622.1, forward strand.
TGACAACAGTACTCATCCCAAATATAGGGTTTGTAACCTACCTGGTTTCGTAGATACAAAATATTTAGTAAAACACATACAGACAGCCAGACGGAAAACTAAGCACATTCCGTCAACTCCTTTATAGAAACTTTTACCTTTATTTTTGCAATTCTATCAGTTACCAAAATTTTTACCATAATTTTGAAATAACCCTGATATATTATATATATATATCATATATATACTATATAATAATAATTACTGTATATATATTATATATATATATATATTATATATATATATATATATATATATACTATATATTATAATATATATATATATTTAATATATATTATATATATATATATATATAATATATATATATAGGTCATTGTTATGTAAATATATATATTATATATAATATATATATATGATACTATTAATGTATTTTATATATATATATATTAATTATTATTATTATATATAATATAATAATATATATTATATATATTGTAATTAACCCAGTATTATAATAAACTGTAACATAGTTATTTTTATTTTAATAACATCAACACTTTGTTAAACTTTCTACAAACAATTTATTGCACTTATAACTTTCACTAAAGCATTAAAATGTTAAAAAATTCTTATTTAATATCTAAAAATGGAGAGTCGAGCTTTCCGAGATCTTCCTCACCATACTCCTTTTCAAGCCAATCTTGAAAGTTTAAAACCAAGTTGTTATGTATAAATAAAATAAACTTTTGTTGATTGTTATTATCATATTGGGTTGATTACAATATAAACATTTACAAACGAGCGTGCATGAGATAAGGGTAAACTTACTGTCATTCCAATATTATATATAATATATATATATATTATATATATATATTATATATATAAATATATATATAGATATTATACTATAATATATATATATATATATATATATATATAATATATTATATATATATATATATATATATAATATATATACAGGGTGATTCCCAATAACTCTGCGACAAGTTACGGAACGATTGAGGTACATCTAGTTATGTGTGTGACGCGTCGCATCGTAAGGTACGACTGATTTAGGTTACTCAATTTTAATGTTTTTGTTGGCGTGCGTACAGGTGTGTACGCTTAACGTCCTTCGGAAACCGTGGATTACCTTTACCTTGCCCCATTCATCGTTGATCAGTACAGTGTAGGAATCGATTACGAATGGATCACTACACTCTCCGAGTTAACCGACATGATAATGTGTTAGGGTGCGGCGAACGGAATGGACGAAGAGGGCACCTCATGTACCGGGAACTGTTTCCACACAACCCCCCCACACACAATGTTTGCTCGCCTTCATCAGCGCCCTC
>JABUQX010067623.1:7500-34188 GCA_015478945.1 Trachelipus rathkii
ACCTGAACGTATGATATAACCAAACGGAACTTAGCACATTTAACAGGAATAAATTGGTTAACATTACAAGGACGCGACACTTAAAACAGTAAAGTACTAAAAATAACTTCTCAAAACGTACTTATTCACACTGTTGCAAGCATGTCTCTACATAATAATGTTTTTTACATTAACATGGTAATATGTAAAAAATTTACATGACCGTGTGTAATTATAATACAGACCAATGAGTATACTCTACGTAACAAAAGTTTTCATATTAATATAAGTCAACATTAACAGTACCCAGAACTAGAATACTAATGTACAGGCCAACAGGCATTTTAAAGGCAAGAATAACTGCTAACAAAGATTCAATACCCCTACGCACTTCATTTAATGCATATTCTCTGTAGAGAAACTTAAAAGTATGAAGAAGTTTTCATATAACCTTTACTTCATATAGGTTATTGATGAAAACTTCTCATGAACCAAGATAGATCTTGAAACTCAATTGAAATGCTTGTAATGAAGTCTTTGATGCTATATTCACCTCATACGATCCTATATAGTCTAGTCTTGTAATAGACTATGATAAGGATACTTGAGGGTTGGAATCAATTTTCATTTTGACGATGACATCCCCTGACTGGAAATACTATGTTAAAAGGTCCTCGTAAAAGAGGAAATTCGTAGGAGCAGAATGAGAGGTCATCTACAACAGCGAAAATGTCTTTAACTGACGGAATATTTGGATGTTAAACAGCTCTAAAGGTACTGAGATTCTTTCTTCAACCATATCAGAAGAGAGTAACAAATACAAATGCACGACGAAACATGTCAGTCAAAAGGGGTATATATTCTCGTTAGACAACAAAACAACAACACAACAACAACACAACAACAACAACTAACAAAAACCAACACAACAGCAATAAAAGTCAAATAAGTTTTCTTATATACCACGCAAAGAATATAGTGCTAAGTAACATTGTTTTTCACATTAATAAAGCTACATTGCATTACCAGAACTAAGAATATAAATATAATAACAAAATCTAACACACTTAGCTAGAATAAACAACTACATTACAAAGTTTCATACTTATACAGCGTAAGTACTAGGAACAGCATCAAACGTAACCTATTCAAACTTTTTCAAGCATATCTGCTAACATATGATGTTTAAATTTTACATAACAAATGATTTCGTACTTTAGCAGTATCATTTCGGATAAACAATAGCAAAAAATCAGTTTTTTTTATAAACTAACCATGCGATATATGTAATAAAAGGTTTTCATATTAATATAGCTAACATAACCACATGAACCAGGAAAATAATGTACAACGGTAAACCTAACTCTTACGTCTAATAAACTGTTAACATTCCAAGTTCGCCACACTAATACAGTAAAGTAACTAATTTCATACAAAACGTAACCTGTTCATGACTTTTTTCCAGCATATCTCTACATATTAACGTTAATCTTACATTGACACAGTAACATTTATCAAAAATGGTATCATAACCTTGACCGTTATCCATACAACACGAATTATTGCAACCTACCAAAGTTTTTTACTATTATTTAGTAATCATTTAACAAAATTTTTCATAACTTACCAATAAATTATATCTTTTTAGACTCGTCCCCCTTTTAGAAATATAGTCTAACATGAAAATCGGATTTTATGCTATAGCCTTTGCATAAAGTGATGCAGTACTTATTATATTTCCTCTGGCAGGAACACAAGCAATGTAGCAGTCGCTTTCGGTTTACGATTAAATATAAGTGACACATCGTTGGGAATAACGAAACTCCTCATGAGATTCAACTAAAAGCGTAGAGATGCGGGGAGATATCATCGATCAGCACTGCGAAAAAACTATCCTACTGAAGAAAATAGTGTATAACATCCTTAATGTAATGAGATTCTTTCTTCCAAATCAGAAGAAAGTAACAAGAATACGACGTACGAATGACCCATATCAGTTCAAAAGGGTATATATGTCTCATTAGACAATCAACAACACAAACAAAATCTAACATAGTAAAGATAAGTCTTTATATACAAAGCAACGAATTATATTGCTAACATAACAAGGTTTCACGTTAATAAGATAACATAGATCATGTGACTCACCACACAGCGCAAATATGTACACGAACGAATCTATCGACGAATAAACCACTAACTTACAAAGTTCTATTAACAGCAGAAAAGTGCTAACAAGCGTAAAAAGTTAACCTATTAATTTTTTTCAAGATATTCTGTAAATACTAAATGTTTTAATTTTTACATTTAACAACTGATTTACGTTAGCAATTTAGAGTATATTCGGATAACATGCGAAAATGAGTTCTTTATAATACTAACCACCGAATTATGCTAACATTAACAAGGTTTTTTCTCATATTATATAGCTCATAGCATCATATGAACTAAGAAAATAATGTACAAGACAACCTAACGCAACTTAAGCACGATAAAGTTGTTTTAACTTAAGCAAAGCTCACATTAAACCTGTAAAGTACTACATTGCATACAAACTTAACTATTCACACTTTTTCGCAAGCTATCTCTAACATATTAAGTTAATTTTACATTGAATAGTAATTTAACAGGATTTATCATATCTTGTCATTATGCATGACGACCAAAGAATAATTGTAAACCATAACAAAGTTCTTATCCAACATAAACAAAATAAGTTCTTTATATACTACCATTGATATAATGCTTAACCACAAAGTTTATCAATAATAAAGCTAACATAATCTTAACGCACTAAGAATATAATGTCAAGGCAACTTGACATACTCGAGTATGAATAATCAGCTAACATCTTGAAAATTCTTATCAAAGGTAAAGTAGCTAATAGGTCATTACAATACTCGATATGTTCACTTTTCTCGCTGATATCAGCACCGTAAAACGCATCAAATCTAACAATCCCTTAAACAAGTGACCATCTATCAAGATAAGAACATCTGGAACTACGAAATCAATTTTTGTTCATTAAAAAGGCGATCGTTTACAATATAGCTTACGGTTTTATGAATAAAGCAAGACATTAGCAAAATTTAGGGCAAACCTAACATTACTCAACAAAAATTAACCTAGGCTCACGTTTCTAACACATCATGGTCAGTTAAAACAGTAATATCTTACAAAAATCATCATTTCTCTAACAACAAATCAGTGGTATTTTCACATTGTCATAGTAATGTAGGCGGAGGTTTAACATAACGTAAGTATTACGAATACAGTTTTCATTAAATCAAGAGTATTAAGACACATAATTCCAGAGAAAACCCCATGGGGATTGTGCTCCTTGTAAACTAAGCTTTCATGAGGTAACTGAAATATTATTTTCTTACCTAATTTATTAGACCCGCCCCCTTTCAGAAATATCATTTCAAACTGGTTAGATTTGGACAGCGATCACAACAGAGGCGATTTGATAAGCCCTGTAACACTGTAAGCTACTTGGGAAGATCACCCCCTAGAGGATGGCAAGGAAGACCATCAAGGATACCTGCGGGGGTGTAAGCGAGTAAATGGCACAGCCTTTGGGGCTGAGCCTTATGTAAAGGTAAAAGTATTTCTAACAAATCAACTTAACAAAGTGACCATATATCAGCTACCAGCGTCTCGAACAGGTGAATTTGACACTATCTGCATATAAGATTTTGGTCAACGTTCTGTATAACTCTTGAAATATGTAGACGTAGACATTAGCAAATTCTCGGCACACCCTGGACTATGCAAAAATTTTAACTGGCTCACGTTTTCTCACCAATTATTTCGTTACGCACGCTATCAAGTAATATTCTTACAAAACTCATCTAGATGTCTAGCGCAAGGTCAGTGTAGTTTCAGCGCATCTGTCATAGTAAGATTTTAACACTTACGGTAACTAACTTCAACGAATAACAGGTTTATTAAAAGAGTTCAAAGCAACACAACTGGTCCCGAGCGAAAACCCTAGGGGGGATGCGCCCCTGAAATGGGTGTGAATCTTGCGAGGGGGATCAACCCGAAGGGGTGGAAAGCGTGCATTCTTTGCTAATGTTAACACTTTATTCGTGCTTAAGTTGGGTTAGATTCGTCGTTGTTCATATTTTTTCTTAGTTCATAAGGGGGGGGGGGGGTGGGGGGGGGGGGGGGGGGCGGGGGGGTTGGGGGGGGGGGGGGGGGGGGGGGGGGGTGATGGCTATGTTTCTATATGTAATGACAACTTGTTTGTTAGCATATATATATAGTAAGAATCATGTGCGTCTATGTTTTCCCAAAATGAATACTCTAAAGTGCTCACGGTATAGGGGATTTATATATTAAATTGACAATTGATATGTGTTAGAGATATGCTTAGAAAATGTGAATGAGGTTAACGTTTTGTACGCAGGTGATGGCGCTACTTGTTTGCTGTATTAAGTGATGGATACGTTGTTAAATGAGTGTAGGTTTGTTTATGGTCGTGATAGATTCGTGTTGGTTCATTATTTTCTTAGTCCAAATGAGTGCTATGTTAGTTTATTATGTGGAAACTTGTTTAGTGTTAAGATATAGTTCGTTGGTTTGAATATAAGAACTATCTTTGTACTATGGTTGATTGTTGTTGTGTGTGTGTTGTTAATAGAATATATTAGCGCCTTTTGAACTGATATGTTCCATCTTCGTACGTTGTATTCTTGTTTATTTTCTTCTGATTGGTTGAAAGAAGAATCTCATTACATTTAAAGGATGTTTATACACTATTTTCTTCAATAGGATAGTTTTCGCAGTGCTGATACGATGATATCTCCCGCATCTCTACGCTTGTTGTTGATATCTTCATGAGGAGTTTTCATTATTTTCTACTGATGTGTCTTTATTTAATCGTAAACCGGAATGGGACTGCTACAGTTGTTGTGTTCTGAGAGATGGGTCAAATATAAAAGTATTGCATCACTTTATGCAATTGGTTATAGCAAAAATCATTTTCATGTTTAGACTTGATATTTTCTGAAAGGGGGACGGAGTCTTAAAAGAGATAATGTTATTTTATTTAGGTATGGTTATGATGAAATTTTTGTTAAATATTACTGATAATGTAAAAAACTTTTGTTATGTTTACAGGTATTCGTTGGTCTGTATGGTAATAAGGTAGATTATGGATACATTTTTTTTGATAGAAATGTTACTGTGTAATGTAGATTAACGTTTATATGTTAGAGATATCCTTGGAAAAAAGTATGAACAGGTTATGTTTTGTATTGTAAGTGTAGTTACTTTATACTGTATTAGAGCTGTGGAACTTTGTTAATAGTTGAAGCAGTTTATTAGGACGTAAGGATGTGTTTAGGTTTTACCGTTGTACATTATTTTCCTGGTTCATGTGATGTTATGTTAGCTATATTAATATGAAACCTTGTTATGTTAGCAATATAATTCCGATGTTATATATAAAAACTCATGTTTGTGCTATGGTTTTATCGAATGATAACTCTAAATGCTAGTAAATCATTGTTAATGTAAATTAAGACGATATGTTAGAGATATCTTGAAAAGTGTGATACGGTTCGTTTTTGTATGCCTGTGCTTAGGTAACTTTACTGCTGTTTAAGTATGGACTTTGTTATGTTAGTGTTTAATCTAGCGTAAGGTGTGTTAGATTTTGTTTATTGTACATTATATTCTTAGTTCTGGTAATGCATGTTAGCTTTATTAATGTGAAAAATGTAGGTTGCAATAATTTCGTTGGTTGGTTATAGAACTATTTTGGACTGTTTATGTTGTTTGTGTTGTTGTCTGGTTGTTGTTTGTCTAAGGAAGAATTATACGCTTTTGACAACTGATTGGTTCGTAGTGTATTATGGCTTGGGTTTACTCTCTTTTTCTGAAATTGGGTTTGAGTGTCGCGCTATTTTTAGAGGCTGTTATCAATGCATCCGAATTTATCGTCAAGTAAGACATTTGTGCGCCTCGGCTGTTGAAGGGGAGGGTATGAGAGTGGACAGTACTCGAGCATGCGTATATCACTATTGCCTGGCGCGGTCAATGTAGTCATTGCGATTCACTCTACAGAAAATGTCTTTTGTCACGAGACCTTTCATAGTATTTCCAGTCAGGTGACTGATCATCGTCAAAAGTGAAATTGATTCCAACCCTCATACGTATATCATAGTCTATTACAAGACTTAGACTATGATAGGATTTCGTAATGCGGGTTGGAATATAGCATAATGATTTCATTAGCAGCATTTCGAATGATGTTCAAGATTCTCTGGTTCATGGACGAAGTTTTTCATCAATAACTATTCGAAGTAAAGGTTATTGATGAAAACTTTTTCCATGGACTTTTTAAGAGTTTCTCTACAGAGATATGCATTAAATGGATTAGTGCTGTAGGTTGTATGTGAATCTTTGTTAATGTTAGCAGTAGTTTATTCTTGCTTAAGATGTGGCTGGTTTGCCTTTGTACATTAAATTCTTAGTTCTGGTAATGTTATGTTGATTTTATTAATATGAAACTTTGTTAGTTAGAGTTACTCACTTGTCTGTAATGATAATTTACAAAAGACACAGTTATGGTATTTTGTTATCATATTACTGTTAAGTAAAATTACATTGTTATGATTAGGACATGCTTGACAAAGTGTGAATCGGTTATGTTTCTTTTTGGATGTTAATGTTAGTTACTTTACTGGTGTTAAGTGTGGTCTTTTGTTAATGTTTATACTACCATTTATTCTTTTTTAAGATGTGCTAAGTTTCTCGTTGTGGGTTATATTCCCATAGTTAATGATGCTGGTAAGCTTATTACTATGAAACTTTCGTTACGTCAGAATCTATTGATTGTTACTTTGTATAAGACTTGATTTTAATGTTATGTTTATATCAAAATACTACTCGAAATTTGACCTTAATCAACTAGATCAATTAGATCAAAGAATGGTAGGCAGGGAGGTTGGGATGGTGTTTTGATTAGTGATTTACTGCTTTAGGGTTGTAAATATAACATGTAAATTTGTAGTTAAAAACATAAAAGTGTAGAAATTTTTATTTTATTTATTAATTATTTATTTATTTATTGATTTGATTTTTTTCTTGATGGTTATTGAACCATTTTTTCCGAAATCTACAAGATCATAACATATATAAGGACACAAATATTGATACATTACACACAATATTTAATAACTCGGCACCGCACAGGAGCCAGCACCGGTGGATGCTGTCAACTCCTACTCCGCTGAGTCAGACTCCTTCTCCATTCTTTCCCTCTTTATTCATCTTTCATCCTTCCTTCTTCTCCTTTGATCTCTGTTTTGCACTCTGTGCTCATTTTTTCAGTCGGACCCCCCTCAATGGGGGTCCTAGACAACCTATACTTATAAACATCATATTCGAACTCTACGACTTGAAAAAAAACAAATATATTAGGGAACCCAATATTGTGTTATACGACTGTTTTATTAACTGCGCACGCAGTGGCTGGCGTCACAGGCACCGGTTCGGAGCCAATCCACAGATTCAATATCAGAAGTATTTCTTAGAAATTCCACTCTGAATTCTCTCACCAAATTTCAGCCAATTCGAACACTTCGATTTTTAAGGGGGGTGGGGTCCCCTCGGTGGACCACGGGGAACGTTAACCTCGTTATACGCACGAGGTTAACTCCCATCTTAACCCCTCCAAATATTTAACCGAGATAGATAACTCTAACTATATAGATATATGTTGGAGCCAGAGGAACGCGGTGCGGTGCGGTGCGGAACGGTGCAGTGCGGCAGTGCGGACTCGGAGTCGATGAAGCAGGCGCTGAAAGGGTTTAAATAAACTAACTAGACAGTGATTTCTTTTGGGTCACTTTTCGACGTATAATATATTAATAATGTGTTTGTGTATGTGTTGTGCGCGCGCGCGTCTCGGCGCTGAAGTAATCTCGTCTGGACGAGATTATTGTCATCACGCTTGAGCCTAACTCTCGTTAGGCTTAACTCATTCTTTTGGAAAGCCAAAAGGGTATAAACGCGGGCGTAAGACGCTACGCTCTCGGGTATGACCACTCTAATCATCCTACAGAACTTGAAAATTTACAAGGTTTGGTCTTAAGCAATATATTGATTATATTCCAATTTCAGACCTATATCTCTATTCTTTCATATCGAAAAGGGTGTCACGCTAAGTGGCACGGAATACTACTATTATATAATATATATATATAGTATATATATATATATATATATATATATATAATATAATATATATATATATATAATATATATATATATATATATATATATTATATATAATATATATATATATATATATATCACTTTTTAAAACATTTATGTAATTAAAAATATCAAATTAAAATCCTAACAAACCCATTTTTAACTAAGAAATGATGGGAATCAGTTTTTTAAAAAGGACCTGTAATACCTTCCATCACGAGGCTTCAAACAATGCTTGATTAGCTATAATGTGCTTTTAAAATGTTCTTAAAAATTTATAGGTATGAATTAAAACAAACTCATTTAACTCTTTTGTGTCCACATTCATCTCTAATACCTCTGTCATCACTCTAGTATTGGTCCGATGTTAGTGACATCTATGAAAAGATGAAAATAAGTAACTTGTCCAGACAACGTTATCTAAATCTTTTTCTAAAAAAAATAATTTTGTATCCGATTCATTTGAATGTTTTAGCGAGGTAAAAAAGTTTGAAACAATTTTTACTTGGCTAAAATATTCAAATGAATCGGATGCAAAATTATTTAAAATTATCAAAATTTTTTGATTTTTTAATTTGTCTTGTGAAGTCGTTGGTTTCATCAATATAACAAGAGGTGCAATTAGAACAAGGGATTTTGTATACACATTGGGAGATGTTGTTAAAGGTATGTGTGGGAGGTTTGGTAAAACCAACGACTTCACAAGACGCAAATATCAACATAAACAAGATCTCATACATTATTCACAGAATTCTGCCTAGACTGTAAAAACAGACAGCAACTTAATCAAAAATTACATTGGATCGATCAGACCCCCTATATAGCAAGTCTCGACCATACAACGTAAATTAATTGACTCTTGCTAAAACTTTCGAATATAACAAAACTACAATGGTGATAGCTTCTTAATCCCACACTTAACAAATTATTGATCATCACACCCTTTTTCAAAAAAATCTTAACAAAATATACTTAATTTCAATTTTCTATTTTCATTCCTTTTCACAGTTGTTTAATTTAAATAATTTTTCAGTCTTGCGTCACACTACGGTCTGACAGAGGGTCAGGAGTGATCGAAAAGCTTAACGTTAAACTACTGGAAGACTTTTAATGTCATATCATTTGTACAATTTATTGTGTTTGCTACTATTTTAGGCCTCCTGTCGTTCTACCAGCACACTAAGCAATTTATTATTAGTTTGAATTCTCTATAATTATAATATATATTATATATACTAATATGTAGATGATAATAATTATATATATATAATATATATATTATATTATATATATATATAATAGTATATAATATATATATTAATATGAGAATATATTATTATTATAAATATAAGATATATATAATATATATATAGTAATATTATAATATATATATATATATATAGTATATAATAATATAATATATATAATTAACTATATATAATATAATAATGATATATATATATATATATATATATACTATTATATAATAATATATATATAAATATATAATATAGTATATTGTAATAATATATATAATTAAATAATTATAATATATATATATAATAATATCTCTAATATCTCTATGTTATAGGGATGTTACTCCTCCTCATATATAATGAGTATAGATATTATATAATATATATAATATATTATATATGTATATATATATATTATATATATATATATATAATATATATATATATAGATATAGTTATATAATATATTATAAGTATATATCATTTATATATATATATATATTATAATAAGAGAGTTATATATAATTATTATAAATAAAATATATTATAATTATATATATATAATAAAATTATAAAATATATTATTAAGTATTATTCTCTCAAGTTCGTCCATACGTTTGTGTTCCGAACCGAGTCACCTTGAGTCGCGTGCGACTCAGGCACGTGACTCAGGCAAGCGACTTGGTTTGGGTGACAGACAAACGCACAAAAGGTAACTGAAAAGCCAATTTTTTCGCCAACATTTTTTAAGTACATAAAAAATATAATTTCTTTAACTAAGGAAGTCCTCAAGTCAAATTTTTAAGATTGGCAAACCACAAAAAAAAATTCTGCACTCTGCTAGGTGTTGTACATTGGCGCTATAATATGTAAATTATATATATAATAATATATATTATATATTTATAAAATATAAATATATATAATAAATATATAATATACTATATATATAATATTATATTATATTATATAATAGATAATCTATAATATATATATATAATTATATATTATATAAATATTATATATATATATATTATATATATATATTATATATATAATATAATATATATATAATATAATATTATATTATATATATATATATAATATATATATATTATATATATATATAATATTATATACATTCCCTTGTCTGCATCCAAAAAGTTTTACTTTTTTTTTGGAATTATTTTAAACTTATAAGAATGAAGAAAAGTTCTCTCATGAAAATCTTACAAAAACCTCGTAGTAAGAAGCAACAAAAGCGGCGGAGCTCACATCTCTCTCTTTTTCTTTCGTGTCGCTACAACAAAAGAGATTCCTCGATTCAGTTCAGACTCGATCAATGGAAGAACTCTCTCGTTATTTTCGGCCAAGTAAAATAACACTTCTTGTCTCACGCATGTCAATTTAAAGGCGTAATAAAGGCTTCTGAATTTCCTATTTGCTTGCTGTTTGCATATTATATATATATGATATATATAGAAGTATATATAATATATATAATATATATAAGTAAGATATATATATACTATAAATATATTAGTATATATACTGAATATACTATTAATTATATAATATACTATTTACTATATAGATTATAATAGTATTATATATATACTAATAATAATATTATATTATAATATAAATAAAATTATATATATTATATATATATTTATATTGTCTTTAATATAATATAATATAAGTATATATATATATATATATATATATATATAGTATATCATTATATATATATATATAATAATAATTACTAATAAATATATATATATATATATATATAGGTGTGTAGGATAGCTTGTGAGTTTCAGTCTGAAGATCAAGAACGAAAAAAAATTATCTGATTTTGCTAAATAGAGAGTATTCAAAGAATGACTCATGGTAGATTTCATTCCTAGTTTTTTGTATTTTTAAAGTATTTAATTTTTCCATTGCATCTTTTCATATCCAATGCGTTAATGGTTCTAAATGGCTCTTTCATATTTAGTAATGGCACAATACTAAACGGGTTTGTTTAAAACTATGGCAAGGTTGCCTTAAATAATAGTCACAGGAATCGGCCACGAGTACAACCTTGCTTTAGAAGCCATAATTACTTGTCAATGTCAAGTGTCATTTGATTTTTCTATAAACTTTTTCCGTCTCTATTAAGAAAAAAAGTTACTGTTAATTGGGTATTTTAGTCAGCCGTATTATTTAATCATACACTTTCATCGGATTCATCACGTATGAATACATTTGAGAACGAATTGGCAATTATTAATGATCTAAATATCTATAACGTAACAAAATATGTTAAATTTACTTTCTTATTCGTTAGTTAAGGCATTTATTCTATTGTAAAAAGGTCTGCGATTTGATCTGACTACGTTATGAAATTTTCTCAAGGATGTAATTAAACATTTTGTGCACTATCTCGCTTTAAAGGAAATTAGATAAATAGTCACGTGATAGTGAAATATCCCCGAACCTATGCGAACCCACAGTGGTTTTTTGTTAGAGCATTGCGTACAACAGGGCCAAGATCGCCATAGGATAAGCAGGCAATGATAATTTGGTACTTTTTAGAATTTCTGACACCCGCAGTACAATTTGTTGAGTTAAACTAAGAATAGTGTGAGGCTAATTATTTGTTTGTCGTTCTATGATTTGATTTATAAATTATATTGCTTAACTGATTTTAAGAAAAGAAATTCTTTCGGATAAAATATTTAAATGAGTACAATAATAAAATATAAAAATAATAATAAGTAAAATAATATGATAAATAATAATAAATAATAAATAATAATATAATAATGGCGCAAGCGAAGAAGTTACCCGCATGAAATCTCGAAAACTAAGATAGGTACAAGAAACTGAATAACATTATAGGAACAGCGTATGAAATTGGATGGAACTGAAAAAAAGAAAAAATTTTATATTTTTTTATATCTCCAAAACTACGATAGGTAGAAGAAAACTAAAAACAAATATATGGAATCAGCGTATAAAATATTTTTAGGGGGCTCGAGCCGACGGTGGCCAGAGGGGGACGTTTCCCATACCCGTAGGGGGGGGGGGGGAACCCCCGCGACACCAACTACCAAAGAGGCGGGGTTCGGAGACCCCCGGGGGGGAAAATAGTCAACCGTCGTGCCCCCCAGGAGGGCGAGAGACGCCCGACTCTTGCATCTTTGCGGTTTACCCGTGGAATTTTTTTTTAGGTTAAAAAAATAAAATCGTTTTAGTTTATTAAATAATTTTAATTATAATCTGTTATTTAGTTTTCTTGACTATCGAGTTATTTAATATTATAAAAAGTTAAAAAAAAAGTAAAATTTTATTTCAATTTCCATACAATTTCATACGCTGATTCATATATGGATCAGTGGTTTCTTAGTATCTATCTTAAGTGTTTCGAGATATCATCGGGTTAACTTCTTAGTTTAAACCATAATGAATAATAATATAATAATAATAAAAAATATAATAATAAAATAAATATATAATAATAATAATAATAAAAATAATATTTAAATAAAATTTAGTTATTCTGAAAACATTTAACAGCAGCAATAAATATTTCTACTGTCACGTTAGAAATTAATTGAAGTAAGCGATTGGTAATCTTATAATATGTGAATGATAAGTCTATGTATATGAGTGAGTGCCTTTCCTTATTATCATCTTTTATAAAGGAACATATTTTTAAATAATTTTTTATTATATATTTTATTATAAATATTTTGGAACAATTTATACATCCTAGAACATTTTGGTACGTTTTACGTTCAAGTACTTTTATCTGCTCATCTAAGAAATTGCCGTCAACGTATCTTTAGTAGGACTTTTAAAGAGTGTTAACTGTCTGTGTCCCTATAATGTTATTTAGTGCTAAGGGATTCATAACAAAAGAAAAAAAGCTGTTATTGGAAACCTTTTCGCGCTATTGAATTGAAATAATCAAAAAAATCGATTACATTGTTCGTTAGATAATAATCGGGTTAACACCCTTTAAAGGAAGAAGTCTCCCATTTTAAATCTTTGTATATTATTTTTTGGATAGTATTAATTTTAATTTGTATTTCAATAACCTTTCTTCCCCCGTAGGACCTGTAAATAGTTCTTTGAGGATTAAACAGATTGGTTCTTAAAAATTTAATTAATTAGCTACCTATTTATTATATTCACGGACCACAAATATGATTCTTTATTTCTAAATCAAACGAAAACACGAATGTGAAAATATCTGTTTTCTAATGAAATTGTTTCCATTTGCCTAAAAATGACTATAGAATTCTTTAAAAATGAAAACTAAAATTTTCATAATTTTTTCCATAAATTTTTCTAAGCATTTTACTCAATTCTGCTCGGATCTTACTTTACATTATTTGAAAAACGAATTTTATTTTCAAAATCACTACTGAGAAAAAAAAAAATTTCGGACTGTAATTTCTATAATTTTTTATTTACTCAGTGTAATGTAAAATTCTAGAAAATTAAAGGAAAGTGCTTATGAAAATAAAGTAATAAACCTTTATCTTGTTTATTATTTTACTAAATTCCCTGAAATAAATCTAAACCAAAGGCGACACTAGAAACGCAAGAATAAAAAATAAAAAAAACTATCAAGACGGAACAAAAATGGCTAAAACTACTAATTAAAAGATGTTTACATTCTTCATATTTTATAAATATTTAAATACTGGTTCTAAAAATAAAACTGTGTTTATTACTAATCAAATGTTTAAAGAAAAATATTCTAGTAGAACCTTTGGAGCTGGAGTCATGACCAAAGTTTTATAGAATAGGAAGCTTTAATGACACTTTGACATTAAGAGTTATGATCTGAAACAGGAATGAAATACTGCAGATAGACCTAGCGGTTTTCCAGTTAAACCCCCTTGGACCCCAAGAGGATACAAACGAAGTCATGGCCAGACGACCTTTGCGAACTCGAACCACGGTGGTAAAGAAGATAACAATACCGGAATATGTGAGAGCAACTGGGGAAGCCCTATGTTTAGCAAAGAACAATGAACAATAATACCACACCATTGATTTTTATAATTTTTTTTGAGAAACTTCGATGCCTTTCTATGAGTCATTATATGAAAAGAAGGTGTTCGGCTAATTGAGGCAAGCAGCGTGGACGAACTATGAAGAGAATTTTACTGTATCTTTGTGGAAAGCTTTTTTCTATTAGAGCTATCGAATGGAACTGCTATGATGTATTGTGTATTCCATTATTTGCAAGTAAATGATAATAAAATATCCCCTTGTAAATTAGTGGTAGTATTATATATTATATTAATTATTATTAAGTATTTAGTTAATTATATATTATTATTATTATTATTATGATATTATTTATTATTATATAATATTATATATTATTATCTATTATTAATTATTCATTAATTATATTAGAAAATAATATTAAATTTTGACGGAATCTATAAATACTCATACAAGGAGAGGGTTTCAACGGATTTCAACAACGGTACCGGGAAAATATGCCACGATTAAACATAGATGCAAAGAAGTTAATAGGTGACGGATTTGAAATACTAGGACAGTTATATGTATTTAGAGTTGGGTGTGGTGTATGACTTTATTGCGGTGATGTTGTAGATAATGTGTTGTACTAGCGTTGTTGTTGTATTACTTTTAATATATATAGCTAGTCTTATATATATTATATAGTAATAGATTATATACTGATATACTATAATTAAGATATATATAATAGTCTAGTAGGATAATATATATATATATATAATATATTATATATATATATAGTATAGTATACATTATATTATATAATATATTATATAAGTAAATACTATATATATTTATAATAATATATAATTATATAATATAATAATATATATATATATATATATATATAATATACGTTATATATATATGTATATATAAAATATGTATAGTGTATTGCAAAGCCAGTGGGCGCGTAGTCCATAGAGCTTATATGAATTAGAAGTGTATACTATTAAATAGAAGAGTGTTATATAAAATAAGTGTATATAAGATATATATATTATATAATACTATATATATAATAATATAATATATATATGAATAAGTATAAGGCAAAAATAAGACAAGAGGATAGTGTAAGGAATGTAAGCAGTAAAATGTCAAATAAGCATTAAGGCTACAGGTAAAACGAAAATACATGGGTGGAAATGCTGGCCAATTTTTAGTGCGGGAAAATGTAGAAAAAAAAAAACAAACAAAAGAAAAATATATATATATGTATCGATGCCTAAAAACTACAATACGCTAACAGCGAAGAGGGAATGACTATGTTTGGAATCCTGGTAAACATTCACATAGGAAAATGCTTGATAGAACGGCACAATAAGGCAAGTCGACCTACGGGGAATCAATAGGGGGGGATGTTGTTCCATACCCGTAGGGGAGGGGCCGAGGAAACCCCTCGCGACACTTAAATACCAAAGAGCGGGGGTTCCGAGACCCTCCCCGGAGGGGGGAAATAATCCTACCTCCGTAGTTCCGAAGGCCGAGAGACCGCCGATTTCCTGCCCATCTGAGCGGATATAGCCCTTGGGTATTTTTAGGAAAGAAAAAAAACTTAATTGCATCTCATTTGTGAACGAAGTTAAAGCCAGAAGGTCTCTAAATAGGGCTTTTAATCATATTACTATTTACATTAACAATAATTTATTTTATTTTTTTAATTTTTTTTACATTTTCGCTATGTGAAATTTTACCATGATTCCAAAAATGTTATTCTTTTCGCTTATGCTATTGTTTCTTAAGTTATGATAATATATAATAGATAGATTAATATATATAGTATAAAAGATAATATATATATACTATATATAATATATATATATATTAATAATATATAAAATATATAATTTTTTTTGTATTTTTGTTTTACCCCCTCCTTTTGAAAAAATTGGACCAGGATTCCACCAATGTATTCCGTTTTACTGTAGGATTAATAGTTTTTAAGATACATATGAGGACTAAACGCGTCCTATAGAATCTTAATTATTATATATATATAGTATATTATAATATAATATTAATATATAAAAATTTATGTATATATATATAATATAAGATATATATATAATAAGTTATATATGAGTATATATAAATATAGTGTATAATAATATAAGTATATATGACGGCGCGTCCATAGCCAAAGCTAAAGAAAAAGCGAAAACAGAGAGGACAGAGAAAGCAGAGAGAGCAGAAACAGCAGAAATTGTTATGTAAAATGCAGAATAAAGAGAGGAAGAAATTTTTACTGTTTTTTGTTTGATTTTTTTTATATCTCCAAACTTTACGATAAGTGGTAGGAAAACAATATACATTAATGGAATCATATCGTATAACACGTCTTGTGTGTGGCTCGAGTCGGATCGTGGACAGAGGGGGGGACGTCTTCAGTGCTCGTCGGGCCGGGCGTCAGGGCACCGATGGGAACCTCCGCGACACCGAAATACCAAAGAGCGGGGGTTCCTGAGAGTCCCCGGAGGGGGGGAAAGAGTCCTACCCTGTCCCCCGGAGGTCCGAGAGACCCCGACTGCTTTGTCATTCTTTGGCGGTCGTAAGCCTGGGGTATTACGGTCTAGTTAAGGCACAGAAAAAAAAAATTCCGTTTTTTAAATACAGGTATCAGTGTTACGGCTGATTCTAGTAATATGTTATTGATTTTGCTTTTCTTTATCATGAGAATATGGTCGGCCATCTTTAATTAAAAATGTTGTCATAAGATGAAAAGTTTTTTTTTTTTTGGCAATTTTTGGCTCTCATGAAAGCAAGGCGTTGTCTTTTTAAACAAACAAGTGCAATTTCTGGAAGTGTAATGTTTTTAGAACAGTTAGAAGAGAAGACAAAAGAAAATTACTTTTGCTTTACTTTATTAATTAACTTATATTTCGGAAAAGAGGTACAGTAGGAGATTCAAATGAAGGACAGCGTGAGACAGGATAGGGTAGGAAAAGATAGATATAATTGAGCAGTCTGATAGGTTGGCTTCCATTAATAAACTTTACTTTGGTAATATCTAAGTCAGTTCCAACATACCACACATCAGAGGTGTCAGATGCTTTCCATCTCTCCATCAACGGTAAGAGTGTGAGCTCACCCATAGTTATTCCTATCTATATTTTACTTTACTTAACCATTACTCGACCTACCTACTTAACCACTAACACACAATCTGTATGAATGAGCTATTAATTAAAATAAACAAAGGTCTAAATCAAAACAGCAAAATCAACTAGTAAATTTTTTAGAAGCGTACATCACTCCAGTATCTTTTTGACTTGAACAATTTGTTTCCGGTAAATATAACTATTATCGAATATCCCATCAACCGAAAAATCAGATAGAAAATCCAAATGATCTTTAATTAATGAACAAAATCTCTTAAGATCAAAAGTAGACAGTAGTATCCAATTGCGAATAAAATTTGTAAGAACAACAATAGACAGTACATTCCAAACGAGAAATTAATGAATAATATCTAAAATCTGCAAGAGCAACTTCCAACTCATTTGGCTGTCTTTCCAATATAACTACAGCTGCAGCAACATCAAAACGACAAATTACTGAATAAAATCTTTATTTTTGATGTTTTTATTTCTAACCATTTGGTTGTTTCCTAATGGGTTTTAAACAATTGTAGTGGATACCTCCAAGACACTGCAAATTATATCTCTGATGGTTCTTATATTTCTCTCCATGAATAATAAAATATTGATCACTATAGTAGATTGCAACACAGACCTGGTGAATGTCACAAAATACATCGATGACTTCTGGTACAGGTAATTGACCTGGAAAACCCAATAAACGGATTAGTTTTTGTATCTTTTTACCTTGAAGATGATATTTCTGTGGGTGTTTTTTAAGAACATCTGCTATCGAAGATCTAATATCCAAATGATGGCTACGTTCGCCATATGGACAAATTGAAAAACATTTGTATAATGCATCACCACCTCCAGCCACCTCTATTATGGAATACCCCTCGGGAGTTGGTGCACTAAGATCACAGGTGTTCTCCAGGTTCTCTACGTCCGGGCACGCAATAAGGGGAGAATTAGAGAGGGCATCAGCCACCACATTGTTCCTCCCTGCAATGTGCCTAATCTCAAAATCAAATTCATTGAGCTCTTCGATGGTACGAGTGAGTCGTCCATCAACCAGACTCATGTTTTGAAGATATATCAGGGGGCATGTGATCGGTGAATATGATAAATTTGATTCCCCGCAGGAACGGCCGTAATGACTTAACCGCCCATCATAATGCGGTCAACTCCTTATCTATCACTCCATAATTTTTTTGAGCCCCATTAAAGGACATGGAGATGAATGCAATGGGCTTCCTTTCCTCATCCTGTAAATGACAGTCACGCTCCTGCCCCAACATCGGACGCGTCCACATGTAATTCTAGGGGTGGACCACTAGGGTCATAATTGGGGAATCCCAATAGGCGCGGGTGTACCAGGGCTTTCTTTAATTCCTAGAATGCCTGCTGACATTCAAGAGTCCACTTTATGGACTTACCGCCGGTTTGACTTGATAAAGGCTTGCTGATCGGTGAGCAATTTGGGATGTGCCTCTTGTAAAAATTGATCATCCGAGGAACTGTCTGAGGTGTTTCACAGTTGATGGAGTGGGAAAGTCCAGTGCTCCCTTTATGTTTGCTTGAAATGTTATGGCCCAGGAACTTGACCTTCGTCCTGCATAACCATGTCTTGCTGGGCTTCAACTTATAACCATGAGTCTCTAATGCTGCCACAACTTGATTTAGGGTTTCAAGATGCTCTTCAAAGGTTTGACCAAGCACTATAATGTCATCAAGGTAAACCATTACCTTGGACCACAGTATTTCCGCCAGTGCCAACATCATTCCTCGCTGAAAGGTAGCCAGACCATTCTTAACACCAAATGGCATCTTGAGATATTCATACTGAGCAAATGGGGTAGAGAATGCTGTTTTCTCTACGCTTTCCGGCTCCATGACACTTGATAGTACCCCCTGACCAGATCTATAGTAGAGAAAACTGATGTCCATACATATTGTAAATCATATCTATGAGGTTAGGGAGCGGAAAGGAATCAGTCTTGGTAACGTTGTTGAGTTTCTGGTAGTCGATGCAGAGTCTAATGGTGCCATCGGGCTTCCAGACAGGAACCACAGGTGCAGAATAGGGAGATCTACTTGGACGGATTATCTTCTGGGCAAGTAGATCCCGACATTGTTGATCAATCTTTTGTGCCAGCGGACCTTGAAAACGCTGTACCGGCAAATGGATGGACCTACTATGTTCCAGCTCAATGGAGTGGGTGACATTAGTGGCCATCCCCACATCGTGGTCGCCAGTGCTCAACACTGCCTGGTGACCCAAGAGAACCTGTCTAAGAAGCTGTTTCTGTTCTTCTGAGAGGGGTAGTGTACTAATTCCAAACTCATCTAAATGTGTAGAAGTCCAAACCCCAGAGACTATGTTAATTGATACTGGGTTAGTCTCCCGACCAGGTACAATGAGTGGTAGTTCTTCTTCTATCAACGGTAAAACTTTTCCTATGACGGTATTTTTTCTTATGAAACATGTTTTTTCCGAGATATTCATAATGGCAATTTGGAGCATCAGCGATGACAAATCTACTGCCCCTGGAATGGGGATATATGACAATCCTCCTTCCGTTTGAAAACCGACCAAACCACTTCCATCCTCTTCGGATCCTTGAATATTGGCAAAACAACAAGACTGAGGGGGAATCGCAACAGACTGCGCTAAGACACAACTGAAAAAAGGTAACTTTAGGGAGTAGTCAGTAGCTACCACCTCTAACTCATCTCCTATGTGATGGGTAAGATCTGGGAGAAGATTATTCTCATGCATGGAGGATGCACTAAGGACGAGCAACTGGGGCATGTGCTCGGAAGGAACTAAAAAGAAATAGGTGGGAGGGGTGCAAAAACCATTTTCAAAAATCATTGGCAGTTTCATATAAGATTCGATAGGGACTACACAATCTCGTTGTAACCCACTGATAGCAGTTATCCCTAATTCCTTTGATGGCAACAATTCTACATACAACTCTACGTTTTTAAGATCTTTTACTACACTAGAGCTAATCAAACTCACCCCTGCACCACTATCTACCAAACATCCGAAAAAAAAGCGGTACTGTTTTCTTTCAAAGCTATACAAACCGTTAAAGTGTCAACCTTTCCCTGACAAATATTTACAGGAATAATTCCTGATCCATGAATACTGTGTTTCAATGCATGAATTTCATCGACTAAAACTTTATCATCCCTATTAGCCCCACTGCCATGTAACTCACCAGATGAACCTTAAATCCATAAGCTTTGACAAACTCAATCCCTTTTCCGTTCCCTTATCACACACTGTACGACTTTAAATCCAAATTAACCCTTTTTACTATTTACTTCAGGAACATAAACCCTTAATATTCTATTGCTTATACACTGGAATGAGAGAGAAAATAAAATAAATTAACGAACACAATCACTTTCACATAATCACCACATTAAATACACTAAAACACTGCATCCGTCTTCATTTCCTTCTTCCATCGTAAAGACATCACCACCTTCTCTTTTTCATTCCATCTTTTTCATTCTTCAAACTTCCTCACAACAAAAAGCTCAAACCTTAAAGAAAAGAAAACACAAAAAACTCCTCAATATATATATATATATATAGCTATATTTATAATAGTAGGGTCAATATTATATATATA
The DNA here is from genome assembly GCA_015478945.1 of Trachelipus rathkii. Classification (NCBI taxonomy): domain Eukaryota; kingdom Metazoa; phylum Arthropoda; class Malacostraca; order Isopoda; family Trachelipodidae; genus Trachelipus; species Trachelipus rathkii. The sequence continues at coordinate 28,753 of JABUQX010067623.1, forward strand.
TATATATATATATACTATAATATAGATTTTTAATGTAATATGCAATTAACGACTACTGTATAGAAAATTGATGTATTCTGTAGTTTGAGAAGGCCAATATTACAATCTATATAAATATATATATATAATATATATATATATATATATATATATATAGTATATATATATATATAATATATATATATATATATATATATATATATAATATATATATATATATATATACTATATATATATATTATATATATACGTATATATAGTATATATAATATGATATATATATATATATATATATATATATATATATATATATAGTAAAATCCTATATTTCTATATATCAATATTATATGGAAATGTTTTAGTATTAGTTTGTTTTGTAAATTTGACTGTTATTTATAGTTTGTGTATCTAAAGGTATAGAAGATTTTTAATATATATATATATATATATATATATATATATATATATATATATATATATACTATAAATATATATCCAGTGCTATCAATATAATTTTTCAGGGGGGGGGCCAGAAAAATTGTTCTTTATATAGCTATTATATATATATATATATATATACTATACGCCGGGCCACAATACAAACAGCACTTCCCCCAACATGAACACACTACGCCAAGAACCGACAATCAACATATCCCCTCGGATAATCCCTTCTCAACAAAGCCAACATAATATTACCTCATTCTTCCTATTTTTTTACTCTTTGTTTATTTACTATCACCTTTATATCCATTATGGTCTGTCTGGGTTAGTTCTTATATCTGTGTCCTAGACTCATTTACTCTAGAAGATGTATGTTTATGTACTTACTTAGAGTACGATCTTCCATAGTTGTTTTCTGTAACAAATAACACCACACTAATAAACAAGCGGTTTTCATGCGTTTTATTTCTACTGTCTTCTATTGACTCTAATTGTTCTAACACCTTATATATTTATATATTTTTTTTGTAACTTAGTGATACTTTAATAATTTTTTTTTTTTTTGAACTTGGTGTGATGCGGTAATAAATAATATATGAATAGAAATAATATATTGTTGGTTATATTATTCTTGTTTAGTTATCAGACGTTTTTAATATTGATTATGAATCGATTATTTAGTGATAATTTAATTTTATTTAGTTAGGGCCTCTGGGCTCTCCTCATTTGGGGGATCCATGTCAATCATACTGTATCTATTTTAGTATCTCTTACTTCTTGATGTGTATCACTATATATATATATATTGTATATATAATATATATTAATATAATATATATATATATATATATATATATATATTGTTATATATATAAGTATATATAATATATATATAGTGAAGGAACCAAAATATTAAATTTCTAAGTAAAAATGGGATAGTAATTTATATAAATTTACTTAAATACAAATCTTACTTCATAGATTGTTTAACTTTATATCGACCGCTGTCATGAGAGTGAACAAAATCCAAGATAACATCTTCATTTTATATGTCAAATATTTCGAATGTATTAGTAGAGGATGGGCAAGTCCAGTTAAAGTCTTTCATCAAATCCAATAGTATTTCTCAAGTAACTTATTCAGAAGTCTTTAATGTGAAGCTTCTTTCAAACTTGAATGCCAATAAACTTCAAATTGCACTAGTATTTGCAACAAGATTAAAATATTTTGGAAATTTGTGACTGCGAACAAGGAAACTAGTCCGTCTATTGATGTTTTTGAATGATCTGTGTCTTGATTATAAATGATATTTATTTAATTATATACATTTCAACTTTTCATAAATCCCATTCAATGGCTTTTACTAAATCTATTTATTAGGCCTTTCGAGCCTTACCTTGTGTAAAATAGTTTTACCAATCTTTCTTAACTTCTATTATATGGCACTTTTACACACTGTTCGGATTATGAACAAATTGGCAAGGAAGAAAATAGTTCTTTACAGCATTTAAATAACCTCTCTACCTAGCTGGGCTGGATATTAAATCATCCAAAAATGGTATTATTTAAAAATGTATTATAAATAAATAAGTTTTTGGGTCAGAAGTAGGAATGTTGGTCTGTATTTTTGGTAATACTTGTATAATTCAGTCGGTGTACTTCAATTTCAAATACCCCAGCTCTGATACGCTTACTTACATTCTTCAAAAATCTGCTGAATTTCTAATGTTGTAATTTAAATTTTGGATGGCTTTCAAGTTTAGTTTTAAAAACTTTAAAAGAAGGTGGGACATGAAATAAAATAAACTTTACGGTGAAAGGGAAGACCTTTATAGGACGATTATATAAAATTAATTTAACCTCGCACTTTATATTAATAACAATATTGATACTTAAAATTTTTTAGTGTCAGAAAATTTCGGGGGGGGGGCAAGTGCCCCACCTGCCCCCCCCCTGCGATACGCCACATGTAAGTATACGTATAATTTTAATTTACATACGGCAATATGTTGGATATACAACTCTAGGCTAAAGCCAGAGCTTATTAGCTTGCGATAATAGTTTGGAAACAAGGCGTAATCCTATCAGATATGATTACTTTTTACTGCAATAATCATTACGTTTTTTCGGATATCTTTATACACACACTTTATATAAATATATATATGTTTGAAAACACCCAAAAAACTTTGACTTCAACTCACTTTTGCATCAAATAGTTTTTAAAAAGTAAAACATTTTTTCTTGAGCATTAAAATAACTTCCATACATTGGTGTAGTAGATTAACTAAGAAAAGAAGAAAAAATGGCAATGTGTGTTTCGATGAAAATCATCAATGTTAAATTTGAATATATATTGAGTCAATATAATTTCCTATGTATATGGTTAGTCAAAAATAAAGTATATATCTTAATATAATTACGTAACGGTACTTCTATAATTTATTATTATTTTTTTTTTTTTTTAATAAATGAATACCAGAATGCTCTGGCAACATACATTCGGACAGCACAGCCTTGCCTTTCACAATGGGCGCTCTGTGATGTGTGCTGTTTTATATGGCAATGGTCCAGATGGACCAGCTTCTAGCCATTTGAAGCTGAGCGCGAATAAATTCAGCGATGGTTCTTGCCATGCATGTACGCCAACCTGCGGCTGTAGCATTGTTACACTATTGGTGCATTTAGTATTCTAAAAAAATTGTATTACTGTGCTGATATGATAATATAGTATGTATACTTTTTTTTTTTTTCAAGTTATTTTATAACATTTAGCATACTGCCATAGGCTATATAAAAGTGGAAAGTATATTTAGGTCTGTTTAATATTTTAAAAATTGATTTAGATCTTAGGTTTGAAGTTAGTTAATACCAAGGATTAAGATTTGAGTTCAGAAATCTTTTACGTGATTGTCTTATTGTTATACATTCTCGGAAAGTGAGTGTTTAGATATATTTTGAAATATAGTTACTTAAACAAGATTGAAAACTTTTAGTTTACAGAGGCTTCGAATAATTTTTTTACACATATAGTTTATCACATTTCAGGAGTGTTTAACAAACTTTAGTTCTCATTTGTTTAACCATTTTTGAATAATTAAATTTTGAAATGTTTTTAAAAAGTTAGTTTATCCTATTTTAAGATTTTTGATAAGCGTCGGAAACTTTGTATTCTTTTTAATCATTTTTGAAAGAGTTATGTTAGAATAATTTATATTTTATGAAATCTATACCCATATTAAGAGTGAATGTATAGATTTTTCTTATTACTTTTTATTTTTTTTTGTATATAACAGTTAGCTAGATGATGTTAGTTTTTGTGTAGTTTATGCTTATATATTGTGATAATTTACTTGAGAACTTTTGATAATAAGTAATTAATTAAACTAATAAGCACTGGTTCACATTTTTAGTTTCATTTGCTTAATGTTTCAAGATTTGAGTTAGAAATATTTTTAGTATTCTTTTGCTTATAATTTCAATGGTTATTGGGACATTGTATTTGTATAGAAGTGGTAGTTTGTCAATTTATACTCACATTTTTGGGTTAAACCTATGGTCTACTACTAATGCAAATCCATTTTGGGAACTATTTATGATTTAAATTTAAATACCTAGGTTAATTTTATTAAGTATCCTATATAATTTACTTGTAATTATTAATAAAGAAATTGTAAATAAAAATAATTTAAATCTTATTTTCATGAGTTTTATGTTGTTATTTGTTTTATTTTATGAGAATCAACATTTCGAACATCTAGAAAAAGGGTTAGTGATTAGATTGTCATGAAATCATCACTATTTTGATAATTGAATATAATCATTATTATTTATTATATATATTATAATAATATTATTATTATTTCTCTCCTTATTGCCCTTCATCATTCTGTTGCAAAATACATTTTAACCCACAATGTCTATAATATATAGCTAAAAAAAAAATTAAAATTCAATTCATAATTAAGGTGACTATTCACAAATGCCTAGAAAAGGTTCTTTGAAAAGTAACCACAAGCAAAATCTACATCTAAAACTTCGATACCATAGATAGATAAGTAAATCTATAATTCTACTCCTCAGAAATGGTAGTGTCCTTTAATCTCCAAACAACTCTTAATAAGAAGGCTGTGAGCTTACCCATCCTATTTGATTGAAATAATTGTAAGCTGTGATTCTAAATCACTTATTAAAACAACCTGACTCAGGAATCATTCAACGATTTCCTTTGAAAGTTAAGAGAAACTCAATATTCCAATAACGATCGCTTTCTAAGCAGAGACATTAACAATTCAAAACATTGTGTTGCAATATCTTTTTCTCCTTCTCCAAAACCTCCACTCTAATATAATATTTCCTTTATTACTCTTTTATATTCCCTCAGTTTATTATAATATGCCCTATTATATTATATTTTTTAATATCCACGGATTATAACTAAATGCAAATGTTATTAGCCAAAAAAATTTACAATGATTTCTATACATATTAAGTAGCATTTCTACAGAGATTTGCCTAAAAATAGTTCCTTGAAAATACTATAAACATGTAAATATGTCATATACGGTAAACTTATTAACCACTCCTCAGAAGAGATAGAGTGTCACGAAACTTCGTCTCAGAGTTGCTTCTTACATGATTTATCCTTTGAAGGTTTTAGAAGAAAACTTCCAATTAAGATCGTTTCTTCAGGACTTAAAAGCATCGGTTGATAAGATTTGTGTGTGTGTTATGCTATTAGGCATCTGAACTCAAGGCATCTTCAGGCAATATATTAAATAATTATTTGTGAAACAGCTATATTATATAGATATTGATGGAAAGAAATGGCATGTTTTTTATAAAGCAGTGTTATGTGCAATCATAAAAATATCTAAAAAATCGAACACATCAAGTAGACTTTCACAAAGTTTGCCCTTAAAAAGTTCCGTTGAACCAAGCACAAATACGAAAAACTGAATGGGACTCAACGTTTAGAGAAGATGGCGAATA
>JABUQX010067624.1:0-7500 GCA_015478945.1 Trachelipus rathkii
GAATTAGTTTATTGAGTACTGTAGGGAAGATGTATACTGATATTTTGGTCGAACGAGTGCGTCGAGCGACTGAGGGACTAATTGGTGAAGATGGTAGAGGATGTGTGGATCAAATCTTTACATTGAAACAAATGAGATAGAAGAAATGAGAGAGAGAAGAAGAATAAATTGTAATTTAGGTTTTATTGGATTTGCAAAACAGGCGTATGATAGAGTTAATAGGGAAGCTTTACTGTTGCAGGTCGTAGTGATATACATGCCCTGTTTGGTCGGTAAGGCCTTCTGATGGAATCAAAAGTATGTATGACGATACGTGGGCGTGTGTGAATAATGACATTATTAGGAGCACTTAGAGAGAGGAGAAGTATTTTAGGATTAAATAGGCGGGAGTGAGACAGGGGTTCGTCTGGTTATGTCTCCTTGGTACTTCAATCTTGTATATGGATGGGGTTAGTAAAGAATTAGAGGTGTGGATGGCAGGAAAATGGTGTTAGAATGATGAGAATGGAGATGCAGTGGAGGGTGCACTAACCTATTATAATGCGGTCGATTTGAGTTTTGGTGCGGCGAATCTGAAGAGAGTTTGAGAGGATCTGTAGAAGAGATTTGGCAGGTGTGTAAAAGGAGGGGTTTTGAAAGTAAAAGTAGATAAGAGTAAGGTTATGGTTTGTGAGTGAGGACAGTCCTCAGTGGAAGTTATGTTAGATGGTGAGCAGCTCGGCCAACAAGTGTCCAAGTTTAAATATTTAGGGTATGTGTTGGATGAGAAGGCCAACGGAATGATGGCACGAGTGTAAGTAGGAAAGTCTGTGAATGGCAGGAAAGGTTGCTGGTGCAATTAACATCGTTAGTGAATGCTAAAGGGACTCAAGTCTTTGAAGTGCGCCTAAGGGTCTTACATGAGGTGCATGTCTGTTACCTCTGTGTTTTGTATAGTAGTGAGACTACATCGGTCTGAATAAAAAGTAATAGATCTAAAGTTGCAATGTATTCAGACGTGACAATCTTAGGGGCCCAAATCGCTAGGTGCTGAGAAGAATTGCATAACAATGCAGGAATGAATCGTATTAGAGAGTTGTGTAGTGCTGAAGAAAGGGGTAAATGAGAGAATAAATGAAAAGTATGTTGAGAAATGCGTTTGGTCATGTGAAATGGATGAATGATAGTCGGTTGGTTAAGCCGGATGTATAGTGGGCGAAGTGTGTTGGTGACTGACGGGCTGGGAGACCGAAGAGAAAGTGGATTGAGTCGGTGAACGAATGTCTGAAGGAGAGAAATGTGAGTTTGGCAGAGGCGAGAATAAAGGTGCATAATAGGAGTGAATAGCGGGGTTTTGTATGGGGGCATTGGTTGTGGCAAACCTGGGCAAGGGGCATGAACCCTACAACGACGATTTACGCATAGTAAGGGTCCGTCGCGGTCCCATGAAGCTCCTAGGGTGGAATTTTCTGTCTGTGAATCGAGTTCTCACTAATTAATGGTAAAGAGGGGGCGGTAAGGCTGGCTTTCCTTTCGACTTTTGTTAAATTCTTCTACTGCTTTTCTTTTCCGATGGCCATGACACGCAACCTTACCCCCAGTCTTGGGGCAAAGAGGTAGATAAAGAAAGAAAGAAAGAAAGATAATAACAAAAAGGTGCTGGTGATATATGGTGCTGGCTTCTGAATGAAATCAAAAGCATGTATGACGAGAGTGAAGCGTGTGTAAGAATAAATGGAGTCGAAAGTGATTGGTTTAATATTAACATCGGAGTGAGGTAGGGATGAGTTATGACTTCTTGATTATTCAATTTGTATATTGATGGGGTTATGAAAGAATAAGAGGTGGTGGTGGCAGGGGAAGGTGTTAGAATGATGGAGAATGGAAGAGAGTAGAGGGCGCCCTACCTATTATATGCGGATGATTTGGTTTTGGATGGCGAATCTGAAGTTTGAGAGGATTGGTAGAGAGATTTGGCAGGGTGTGTAAAAGGTGGAGTTTGAAAGTAAACGTAGATGAGAGTAAGGTTATGGTTGTGAGGAAGAACAGTCCTCGGTGTGAAGTTATGTTGGATGGTGAGCAGCTGGAACAAGTGTCTGAGTTTAAATATTTAGTATATATGTTGGATGAAAAGGGAATGGATGATGCGGAGTGTAGTAGGAGAGTTGTGAATGGCAAGGTGGCTGGTGCAATTAAATCATTGGTGGATGTAAAGGGTCTAAGTCTTGAGTGCGCTATGGTATTACATGAGGGTATGTTGTTACCTGTATTAATGTATAGTAGTGAGACTATGGTCTGGAATAAGAGGTATAGATCTAAAGTACAATGTGTTTAGATGGACAATCTTAGGGACGTGTTAGGTGTGAGAAGAATTGATAAAATGAGAAATGAACGTATTAGAGGGAAGAAAGGGATAAATGAGAAAATAAATGAGATGGTTTGGTCATGTGAAAAGGATGGATGATAGTTGGTTGGTTAAGCGGATATATAGTAGTGAGTGTGCTGGGAATTGACCAGCTGGGAGACAAAGAAAAAGTAAGATTGAAGTCAGTACGGGATATGCCTGGAGGAGAGAAATGAGTTTGGCCGATTCAAGAAGAAAGGTGCATAATAATAGGAATGAATGGCGAGGTTTTGTGAGGGGGTATGGTTGTGGCATGCCTGGGCCAAGAGATGAACCCTACATTGACGAGATGCCATATTGAGGGTCCATCGCGGTCCTGTGAAGCTAAAGGGTGGATTTTTCTGACTGCGACAAGTTCTCACTAAAATGTATCATATTCTTCTACTACTTTTCTGTTTCCGGTGCATGAGACTCAAGTTACCCCCAGTCAATGGGGGGAGAAGGTGGGTGGTGGTGGAAGTGATGATGATGATGATGAATAACAAAGATTAAGATATAAACAGAGAGCAAAACTCTAGAGAGGTCTATTAAGTATTAAGCAGAAGATTAGGAATATATATATATATATATATATATATATATATATATATATATATATATATTAATATTATATATATATATATATATATATATATATATAGTATATATATATATATATATATATATATATAATATATATATATATACTATATATATATATACTATATAATAAGAATAAATTGTATCTAGGTTTATGGATTTGCTAACAGAGGGCGTATGAAAGGGTTAATAGGGAAGCTCTATGGCAGGTGTTAGTGGATATAATGGTGTTGGTGGTAGGTTTCTGAATGGAATCAAAAGTATGTATGAGGATAGTGAGGCGTGTGTAAGAATAAATGGCGTCAAAGGTGATTGGTTTAGTATTAATAGAGGAGTGAGACAGGGTGTGTTCTGTCTCCCTTTGGTTATTCATTTGCATGGTTGTGGCACACCTTGGGCCAAAGGAATGACCCTTACATTGACGACTTTACATAGTGAGGGTCCAGTCGCGGTCATGCTGAGGCTCTACGGGTGGATTTTTCCTGTCTGTGAGCGAGTTCTCCACTAATTATGCGTACAGGAGGGGGCGGTAAGCGTTGGGCTTTCCTTTCGACTTTTGTCATATTCTTCTACTGCTTTTTCTTTTCTGATGCATGACACGCACCTTACCCCCAGTCTTGGGGCAAAGAGGTAGATAAAGAACAGAGAAGAAAATAATAACAAAAGCAGGTGCTGGTGATATATGGTGCTGGTGGTAAGCAATCAAAAGTATGTATGACGAAGTGAAGCGTGTGTACGAATAAATGGAGTCGAAAGTGAATTGGTTTAATATTAATACATCGGAGTGAGGTAGGGATGAGTTATGTCTTCTTGATTATTCAATTTGTATATTGATCGGGGTTATGAAAGAATTAGTGTTGGGGTGGCAGGAAAATGGTGTTAGAATGATGGAGAATGGATACGAGTGGAGGGTGCCCTTCCTAGTATATATAAGCGGATGATTTGGTTCTTTTGTCATCCGCGAATCTGAAGAGGTTTGGAAAGGATTGGTAGAGAGATTGGCAGGGGGTGTGGTAAAGGAGGGGTTTGAAAGAAAACGTAAATAAGAGTAAGGTTATGGGTTGTGAGTGAGGACCAGTCCCTCAGTGTGAAGTTTACTGTTAAGATGGTGAGCAGCTTGGAACAAGTGTCAGAGTTTTGTTAAATATTTAGGGGTTTATGTTGGGATGAGAAGGGAAAGGTATGAATCGCAGAGTGTTAGTAAAGAAAGTTGTGAATGCAGGAAGGGGTGGCTGGTGCAAATTAATCGTTGTAAATGTAAAAGGACTAAGTCCCTGGGAAGTGCGCTAGGGTCCTTGCATGAGGGTATTTTTTCCTGTGCTAATTGTATAGTAGTGAGACTATGGGTCCTGGATAAGAAGTTAGAATGCTAAAAGTTCAAGTTTGAGATGGACAATCTACAGGGGTCATGCTAGGATGAGAAGAATTGATAAACATGAGGGAATGAACGTATTAGAGAATTGTGTGGTGTGAAGAAAGGGGTAAACGAGAGAATAAATGAAAAAGTATGTATAGAGAGAGGTATAGGTCATTGTGAAAGGGATGAATAATACGTCGGTTGGTTGTGGGCGATGGTATAGTGGTGAGTGTGTTAGGAACAGACCGGCTTTGGGAGACCTAAGAAAAAGTTGGAATCGAATCAGTAAAGGAATGTCTGCAAAGAAGAGAAATGTGACGTTTTTTGGCAGAGGCGAGGAAGAAAGCTGCCATGATAGGAGAGAATAGCGGGGTTTTGTGAGGGGCTATGTTGTGGCCCACCTGGGCCAGGGGAATGAACGCCTAAACTTGACGATTTACCATAGTGAGGATCCGTCGCATTCCTGCGGTGAAGCTCTAGGGTGGATTTCTGACTGGAGTTCTTAACTAATTAATGGTACAGAGGGGGCGGTAAGGCTGGGGCTTTCTTTTCGACTTTTGTTCTATTATTCTTCTACTGCTTTTTTCTTTTCTGATGCATGTTACGCACCTTAACCCCCAGTCTTGGGGAGAAAAAGGTAGATGAGAAAAATAATATATACCTATATATAGTATATATATATATATATATATATATATACTATATATATGAATATATATATATATCTATATATATATATTATATATATATATATATATTATATATATAATAATATATCCGGTAATATATATAATATATATTATATATATATATATATATATTATATATATATATATATACTAATATATACTATAATAATATAATATATATATATATATATATTAATATATATATATATATATATATATAGATATATTATTATATATATATATATTATATACTATGATATATATATATATATATATATATATATATATATATATATAATTATAATATATTATATTAAGGGCTTTTTTTGTAGCTACATTTAAAATAAACATTGTTTGACTTTATTAATAATTTTCATCACAACTGAATCAGGTAATTCCTTTAGGTTTTCTATGTTATAATTAATTATACTTCATTTAGTTAATCCTGGTGTCTTCGACAGAATATATTTTCCCATTCATTGTAGAAAAGAGAGGATTTCACATATTTGGGAAGCGTAAGAAGCAATAAAGGAGAAGCAAAGAAGGACATGGAATAGTGAATAAGTAAGGCAAGAGTAGCATTTATACAGTTAGATAAGATCTCTAAATCATGGCAGTTAACAGATGTGACAAAGCTACAAATTTTCAACAGCAATGTTAAATCAGTATTGTTATATTGGAGTGAATCATGGAAAATGACAGGAGAAATAATGGATAAAAAGGTCAGGTCTTTTTAAGTAAATGCTTGAGGAAAATATTGTAAGATGGTCAGAGAATATTATGAATGAGGTGTTGGCAAGTACTGCACTGGGGTGGAATCCAAAAGAGAGATGAAGTGTAATACCAACAATGAATATTACTAGTGAGGGATTGAGAGAGAGAATTGGAAAGAGCTGGATGGAAATTAAAGCGGCTACAGTCAACAAGATGAGATTAGGAATCATCATAACAGAGGACACATGTTCCCTTGAGAAGTAACAGGAAATAAACAAGTAACCTTATCATTAAAGAAACATCCATGAAAGCATCCTGCTATAAAATTTTTGAGAGCTCTGATGGTTAAAGTACTATTAGAAACAATAATAATAATTTGATGATGATGATAATGATAATGATAATGATAATGATAATGATGATGATGATGATGATGATGATGATGATGATGATGATGATGATAATAATAAAAATAATATCCACTTCTTTACCTTGTAATTTAACACACTCTTGAGTGGCATTGTTCTCTTATTATTTAAATTGGAATGCAATGCCTTTGGTTTTTTATGAGGATATTCCACCAGCCCATCTGAAAAGTAAAAAACAAAAATGACTTCTATCTAAAATAAAAAAAATGTAAAAATAATATTAGTAGTAGTAGTAGTAATATTAATAGTAGTAGAAGTTTCCTTTAAAACATTAATTTAATGTTATCCAAAGAAATATGTTTTATTAAACTAAGTGTGCTTTTAATTTAAACTTTAATCTTTATTTTTAAGTTTTAATATTTAGTTACAATTTGGGGATTAATGCTTTGAGTATTAGGTAAGATTTTAGCAAAATGTTCAAGAGAATGAAATTGCTAGAAAAGTTATTTTAAACTAAGTAGTTAAACTGAAAAATTCCAGCCTTTAGAAGATACTCATATAATTTGATACAAGGTAGTAAGGTTTCAATTGTAAAGTTTTTTAAATTTTAACACTATTTGGTGAGTATACGTATGTTCAGATTTAGCAAAGGCATGAATTTTTGCCTAAACACAGAGGTGAGTTTTCAATCTACTTCACAAATATACAGTCTTCTTCCTAACTATGCATCTGTGGCATATTGTCTTTCTAATCTTATCCTAAATTCATTCTACTGTCCAAGGTGTAGATTTTTAGGGATGCTTTCTAAAACTTTTTGAAAATCAATGGTTAAGACCAGACCTTGTTCAGAAATAAGATATCATTACAATCAGCTTCAAGAGCTCCATATGTTTTTTTTTATGCTAACTTTGATTTAAAAAAGTTATTTGACTTGTATGCTGTGACACAATGAAATACTATGAAAATATACAATTTGCAACGGTATCAGTTTTGTTAATAAATCCAAAGATTTAACTCTATTCTTGAATTTGAAAACTAAACATGATAAATGGTTGAATTTGATACTGAATATGGTGTTATAAATTATTTCTCAAAAGCAAGGTGGTTGTTTGGGTTGAGTAAAAGGAAAAAAAAGGTTAACAAGAAAGATACTGATTGTTCTTCAAACCTTCAATTGAAACACAATATGTAACATACTAGCAAATAACTAGGATAACAAACAAGATTGGCAAAAAATAATTGTAAATTTATTTCAAAGTGATGAACACCAAAAAGTAAACTGTATAATAAAAGTATTCACATTATTTGCTCATAGAAATATATATGAAACAATGATATAAAATTGAAGCTATAACTATTTTTATATAACTTCAGATAAATGCACTAATAAATGGTATCATCAGCTCAAGT
>JABUQX010067624.1:12500-15000 GCA_015478945.1 Trachelipus rathkii
TGTTATATCATCCCTTTTTTGATCACCAATCCAACCATTTAGGTAACCCAACACAATCAATCTGATGTTCCTACTCACCCCATTTAAAACATCATTCAGATTATCTTAGAAAATCGAACTCTCTTCAACATTACCAACAGATGGACCATATGTCACATCCACACATACCTTGACCTTTTCAAACTTAAATTTAACTATTAGAATTCTAGTACTCACACAAACAAAATCTACCATAGCTCTGTACCACAGGTCACTCATCAGAATTGCAACTCCTCTCCCCTCTAATTCCTTTTCACACCAGCACATACACAATTTCACACCACACCACACCACACCACTTCATTTTCACGGTTTCTTTTCACTCTTGTTTCAGTTACAGTGAGCAAATCAAATTTGCCCTTTCTAAATACATCCATCACCTCTCTTTTCTCATCAACATTTATTCCTCTGACATTCCATGTACCCATATGATTCATACATTTTCACCATAAGATAGGTCACTTATGGCGATCATGACGTATATTTTTATATATATATATATATATATATATATATATATACTATATATATTATATATATATATATATATAATATATATATATATATATATATATATATATATATATAGTATATTATATATATATATTATATATATAGTATATATTATATATATATAATGGTTATTAAATAAGACTTCATGAATTACCTTCCTGTCTGAAGATGAAAAAGATTGCTGCTCCTGTATTTTCTGTTTGATAAATGTCTACTTCTATTCTGAAGAACTGTAATTGAGATCCAATGATGATTGAATAGTTTTCCACGTCAGCCTTATTCTTTGGAATGAGTTAATATAAAATTAACAAAATCAATCAAATAGGTTCTTGTAGCTAAATTCGCATTCATTCTGAAATATATAATATATAAATATATATATATATATATAATATATTATATATCAATATATTATTATATAAAATAATATATATATATATATATATTATATAATATATATATAATATATATATATATATATATTATATATATATAATCTATATATAATATTTAGTGATGCAGCAATGTCATTTTTATTCCGCAATCTGGCGGATACGGTGGTCTGATTTTACCATCCGCAGATTGCGATGTTTGATATATTATACGGTGGTTATATATATTATATATATATATATATATATATATATTATTATACTATTATATAATTATATTATATATAATATATATATATATACCTTATGAAACGGGGCAATTATCTCAAAAATCAGGGGTACTCAAAATGCTTTAAGGTTTATGGAGACTTTATTTATTTTTTTTTTTTTTTTCAAAAAAATTTTTTTTTATTTTTTAAATGTTATCATTTTGGACTATAATTATTTTATTTGTAATTGGTTAATATAAATAGGATTATGTTAGAAGGCCGATAAGTAAACGTGGACCGAAATTGCCCCACGATTTTGGGGGCGGGGCAATTCGTCCACTTCAATTTTCCCATCCCTAAAGATCCTTCATACAAATATTTTTTTTTAATAAACTATGAATAAGTCAGTTTTCATTTTACATAATGGTAATTACAATATTAATTTTAAGAAACTGGGTTCGAAAATGTAATAAAATGTTCGAGTTTGCGTTCGTTTTTGTCAAACTGCAAAATCGTAAAAAAAAGGCTCGCCTAAACGTAAGGAATTTCCTTAATTCTGTAAGGTTGCTATTCTTTTTTATTCTGTATTATACAGAATTAAGGAAATTCTTTACGTTTGGTGAGCGTTTTTCTACGATTTTGCGATGTTTGACAAAAATGAATGCAAACGCTGTTTGACAAAAATGAACACAAGCTCAAGCGTTTTAGGTCTCTTTTTAAACATAATGGTATTACAATATTATTTTAAGAAATTGGGTTTGAAAACTAATAAAATGTTCGAGTTTGCGTTCGTTTTTGTCAAACGCAAAATCGTAAAAAAATGCTCACCAAACGTAAGGAATTTCCTTAATTCTTTTGTATTCTATATTACACAGAATTAAGGAAATTCTTTACGTTTGGTGAGCGTTTTTTTACGATTTTGCGCTGTTTGACAAAAACGAACTGTAATGTAAAAAATTCTGTAAGGTTGCAATTCTTTTTTATTTTATATTACACAGAATTAAGGAAATTCTTTACGTTTGGTGAGCGTTTCTTTTACGATTTTGCGCTGTTTTGACAAAAACGAACGCAAACGCTTTGACAAAAACGAATGCAAACTCGAGCGTTTTAGGCATATTACGTTTCGTAAGAACCAATGCAAGAACGAAAACTGCTTAAGGGTCTGGCAACATCATCAGCAGAGTATCCCTGCCGTGTTACTTTTGCGTAAGTGTGAACCATCTTGCTGAAAAAAATTGTACAAACTGTAAAAGTGTAAAAATTATTTTAAACTTATATTGAAAAAACTTTACCTACCTATCTTTTAGTAAAATTGTAAAAATAATTTTTAAAATATTAAATTGCCTC
>JABUQX010067624.1:17500-26125 GCA_015478945.1 Trachelipus rathkii
ATACAATTACGTTAAACGAATAGTTTGGAATATACGTCAACTATGTCCACCCAGGCTACCCTCCCCGGGCCCGAGCAGTGAAACCCTGTGTAAACCTGTGGTTTCTATTCCTCCCTACTCGGTGTTCCACCTAAAGAGGAAACCTTCCAAATCCCTATTCTGTTTTTGTTTTAAATAACTCTTGGGCCAAATACCCAACCATCTATACCTGGAAAGACAGAAACAAGAGTTAATTATATAAAAGAAATAAACAATAAAAAAGTGCTCATAACATAGCTTGTACATCAGCGTGCATGCTCATGCAATAGATCTTCACATAGGTAGACAAAAGCCGTGCAGGACAAACAAAGAACACATAAGCCCAAGCCAAAACAGCATGCTGAAAAAAACAAAAACATAAAAACTCTCATCCTTATATCTTTCTCTCACCTTTTTTCCTTCAACATATTCTTTTATACCCCTCACATCTACCCTTCCTTTGGTAAACACATCAGCTAACTGCTCTTTCGTACTTACCCACACTACTTTCTTTACATCACCATCTTCTACATATTCCTTCATACTCATGATATTCACTCTCAAAGGTTTGCTCTCAACTGGTGTTGCCGAGTAAACCGCACTCTGCAGAGTTTTACTATCAGTATACATCACCACTTTCAACCCTAAACCACCAAATATTTCTTTCCAAACGTTCACAACGTGTATACCCTCTTGTGCACCTTCAACCAAAGCCATAGCCTCAGCCTCAATAGTAGACCTCGCCACCCTACGCATACATTTAGACTTCCACACAATAGGACACCTATTCCCACAACCATCCTTTATCGACACAATATAACCCCCTTGTGGATGCACTCTTCCTTCCGTTCCATAAGACGCATCTGTATACACCTCTACTTTACCCCCTTTAAAATACCTGCTTCTGTCACTCACCGCAAAACAAAGATCAGGTCTAGTCTGACCACATAACCAATTCATTTGCCCCACCAAAGACCTATACGCAGTTAATTCGTTTTCTTCCATGTCCCTATTACCATAATATTCACGATTATCCGGTATTTTTATTCCTTCCATATACTTCTCCTGCTCCAACCACACACCATTCTTTTCATCATGTATCTTTACCCCTATGTACTTGAAACTATGTTTTTCTTCAGAACCTATTTCCAGTTTTTCTTTCATTCTTTTGATCACCGTATTTAAAAACCTTTCAGATCCACCAAAACAAAAATCATCAACATGTGTACACATGATCCCTATTAACTTACCCTTTCTCTTCCACCAAAACAACACATATTCTAACTTGCTTCGAACACCCCCTAACTCTATAATCACTGCGACTACCTTGTCATACCACGCCCTAGCAGCATCCTTCAACCCATACACCGTTTTCTTCAATTCCCAAACATGACCTTTCTCCTTCGCTTCTTTTGGAGGCATTACACATATTTTCCTTTTTATCCTATCACCCTGTAAATACGCCGTTTTTATATCAATCGATTGACAAATCCACCCTTCACGCTTTATTATACTAAGACATAGTCTTAACACTTCACCAGAACACGTAGGTGCCTCCGTTACAAGTTCTCTGCCCATTTCCTCAAAACCCCTAGCTACCAGTCTTGCCTTACATATTTCCTGTCCTCCCACTACTTTATCTGTTATAACCCATCTCATAGAGATTTTCTTTTGTCCAACATCTTTTACCCTCCTATACACATCCTTCACCCCCCAATTATCAATTTCCTTCAGTTTTGCCTGTAAAACTCTCTCATCATCACAATCCCCTATCCAAACCTCTTCCTGCTCCTCTATACACTCTACATCCTTATAATCATTAAAATCTATCCACTTACACTCACCACTGTTCACATTTTGTATGTTAAAACTATTACTCCATTTTTTACTGGTCGCTTTACCAGCCCTACTTAAAACTTTCACATCTAGTTTTTCCTCCGTATCTTTATTCGTGCATGTGTACCTCTTACCCACCTTAATCCTCTCCACCCTTCTCTCTTCAGCATCTTCTTGATCTTCCTCTTCAGTTTCTGTTTCAGTTTCACTTTCTTCAGCAACATGTTCCACAGGTGTTCGGATCACTTCATATTCCTCAAATTCATCCTCAAAAACACCCCTCCTAACGGGTTGTTTCACAGCGTCCACTTCCTTTTTCTCTTCCTCAACCTCTACTTCTTTAGGTATACCTGCTATTCTAGTGATATGAACCCTAGATACGTCCCTTAACGTACCACCGTGTTTCACAATAACCGTCTTACCATCTCTGCCAATTACTTTTGCTGGCCCCCTCCACTGTTTATCTACTTCCCTTTTATAATAAACACTATCCCCAATTTCAGCCACTTCCAGATGGTGATCACGTATTTGGCCCTTCATTGCTCTCTTTACCCGTTCATCTGATTCTTGCTGAATGTGTGTTTTTCTAGCCAAATGTAGTGCCTTAAGATTATGCAACAACCATTCACTTTCCACACCTAACACGCCCACACTTTCCTCACTTTCATCTGTGCAATTAGGGAACCGGCAATTTTTTCCATATACCAACTGATTTGGTGAATAACCACCTTTATTTAACAGACTATTTTTAGCCGAAACCGCCCAATAGAGACTCAGCTTTTGTTCCGCTCCTTCATCGATCATCTTCCTCATGCCGTCCTTAAGTAAACCCACCATCTTCTCACACTGTCCATTGCTCCAGGGACTTTCTGCAGCCGTGGCCCACTGTACCATACTGAACCTTTCACATAGGATTTTCATCTCTTCATTTTGGAACTCTAGCCCATTGTCACTAAAAAACCTCTTAGGTGCTCCAAAAACACTGATCCACTTTTCCAATATCACTCTCACGATCTCTTTTGGTTCTTTACTCCTTACCCAACTAGCCTGACAAAAACTGGTTCCAAGATCCACCATCACAATAAATCTCTGACCTTCTAATTCACCGAGGTCCATCGCCACTGTCTCATTAAAACCTCTTGCTAGAGGTAAACCCACAACTGGACGTCTCGGAGTCTTTTGGTATTTAATGCAGGCATTGCATTTCTCACTAACCTGATTTATACACTCCTGTATACTATTACCCTCATCTCTACCCCACTCTTCTCCATAAGCATCCCTCATCAATTTCCATAATCTGTCTCTGCTTGGGTGACCAAATTGTATATGAAGTTTAGTGACAATCTTCTCTCTCCGATCTTCTTTGAGCAACTCCTCTTTTACATTACCTATCCACCAAACCTCCCTCTTCACACCACCCCGTAAAGGTAACTTTAAATGACCCTTATCATTTATCCAACACTGAACCTCTATCCCCTCCAATTCACTAAGAACCACACTATTATGCATCACCTTAATTGTTACACCAAGATTTTTTAACGACTCATAACCTAATAACCAGGGTATATCCCCTTTTACTAACTCAGTTCTCAACAAAAACCTCCTACCTTTTATACAACATGGAACTAATAATCTTTTCACACTTTTATAGGTAGTTTCCCCAAAAACATAACTCACACTCGTATGTTCCATAGTTTCTTCCATCTTTTTTCTCTCTTCCTTACTGAAACTACCCATTAAACGGCCTAGTCACTTTTCACCAATAACATTCTTTGAACACCCTGTATCTACGATTGCACATATTGACTCATATTCCTCATCAATACTCTCACTCTCTATATTGCTCTATTACAAAATATCTTCTCATCTTTCTTACCTTCTTCACTTGTTCTACACTTACTTTCATCCTTTCGCATCATCTCTCTTTCTCCTCGTGCACCACTGAAAACAGACCTTCTCTGAAACTGAATATTCTTCGGACATGCCGCAGCAAAATGGTATATGGAACTACATATTACACACTTCATTATCTGTCCATACTTATTTTTTCTATTAGTTCTTTTCTCACCACCGGAAAATTGATTCTTTTTCTCTTCCATCTCATCCTTTCTCTTGTCATACCTATCATGACTCACCCAACCACTTATCCCACCTGCTTCATTCTCCTTTTTTCCTATCCCTTCACATACCACCAATAAAGCCTCCTTGAAAGTCTTAAATACCCACGCACCTTTACCACAATATGCTAACACCATCTGTCTTTGAACCCTGTCCACATTTGCTCCCTCTAACAAATGCACACATTTCAAGTCCTCACCCAAATCAACTTTTCCAACCATCTTACATCTACTCTCAATAACCTCATATCTATTCACATACTCTCTTATGTTCTCATTGTCCTGTCTTTTCACATAAAAGAACTCCAATATTCTGTCATACCTATCCCTTTGTTCCTCTTTACCGTACTTTTCATCCAGCACTAACAAAATCTTTTTCACACCTTCATCCTTCTCCAAATCTTGTACTTTCAAATCACATACAGACTCAAAAACTCTTTCTCCCAAACTCAATATTATTTCACCTGCAGGACAGTCACAGTTCTTACCTTCCACTAAGTACCACCACTCCACTCTCTTCTTCCACAACTCATATTCATTGGGATTAACCCCTTCTCCATTAAACACCGGACACAACCTTCTGTTCACCCTTTCAACCTTATCACTCTTTTTTCCGTCCATTGTTAACACACGTCCCCTCAGAGCGTAGCTTCGAACTACGCTCTGCTACCACTGATTAAATTAAAGGCCTATCAAAACTGTTACACAAGTAATCACACCCACCTCTTAATGTTAAAAGTGCTCTTTTATCGCGGTAAATAGTTTATACAAATAAAACGAACTTTTCTTATTTAGCTACCACTGTAGCTATTGGGTTATACAAGGGATACAATATTACGTTAAACGAATAGTTTGGAATATACGTCAACTATGTCCACCCAGGCTACCCTCCCCGGGCCCGAGCAGTGAAACCCTGTGTAAACCTGTGGTTTCTATTCCTCCCTACTCGGTGTTCCACCTAAAGAGGAAACCTTACAAATCCCTATTCTGTTTTGTTTTAAATAACTCTTGGGCCAAATACCCAACCATCTAAACCTGGAAAGACAGAAACAAGAGTTAATTATATAAAAGAAATAAACAATAAAAAGTGCTTATAACATAGCTTGTACATCAGCGTGCATGCTCATGCAATAGATCTTCACATAGACAAAAGCCGTGCAGGACAAACAAATAGAAAATAAGCAAGCGGAAGCCCAGACAACATGCTGAAAAAACAAAAACATAAAAACTCTTCAATTTATTTATGTTGCCACTCTTAGTCTATAATCAGTTTTAATTTTATAAGCTATGTTTTTCAGTCCTGAAAGAGAAAGATTTTGATATTAGCTTTGTTTGATCATAAAAAATCATTAAAGTCACATAGGCAAAGGTTGTTTTTAAACCTGACTGGGACGTGATCTTTATTCTCTTTGAATCAAAATTGTTGCACACATACTTTAGTGTTACAACAAAAGTAAATTAATTTCTGTGTTTCCCTTAACGCAATAATGCCTAGAGTACGTAGCTTCACTAAGTGAAAATAAAAACAACTTAATTAAGGAAATAATAATACCAACTCATACATTTGCAGTCTGTTAGACCATTTTCGTAACGACCATCATATCTTCAACGTTCCTGAAAAGGAAATAAAGAAGATTCATATTTGAGCCTAAAGATATAAAAAAAAACTTTCTCAAAAGGGGTGAGTATTTAAAATTAGATTTATGTGATTTATTCAGAATAATCATGGTCCTAATGATGGCTTTACATCACGTAAATGCAGAACATCAATAATGAATAATTACAATAATGAAATAAACTAACACTTACCTTATTCGTCAATTCTAGGTCCATATATTTGGTTCCTTTTGGATTTTATATCTCTTGGATATATACTATTTGGGATTTGGGGATTAAATTTGATTCTATCATCGTTCATATCGGCTGGATTTCATATCCTTGGTTTTGATCCAACATTCCATACCTATCCATAGGCAGAAGATCTTACTTCTTAAAAATCTACAAGAATAAGTTTTTATATCTTATATCTATAAAGGAAAAATTATAAAGACATTACTTACTTTTTGAAAACTGTTCATTTATCAAAAACAGTCATTGTATAGTTTATAATATTACAAATTTGTAATTTAAACAAGATTATAGCTAATTGTTTTAACCCACTTAGCTATACTTTTATAGAATATTCTCAATTGTTACTTCAATACATACGACTAACTGATATAAACATACTTAATCGCCGAATTTTCCCCTCGCGAAATTCCTCAATGCCTTTAAATTGTCATTCGTTTACAAAATTCCTTCTACAAATCATTTAATCTCTAGATTAATAAAAACAGTATTCATTTCCGTTTCTCGTTTCAACTCTTTTCATATTTACTCACTATCTTTCCAATACCACATCTCAACGATCCCCATCATTGAAGCGCAACTTTAAGCAAACAGCCCAAGTTCCGAGACACTTTACCAGCCGTTGGTTTTAAAATATCCGAAGAACGTTGAGGTCTTCAGCTCTTTTGACATTTCCCATTGCTTGTGTGCTGCAGCTTCAACTACAGGTAAAATTAATTATTGACAGTTACATGATATTTGATAGGATTATCCGAATTACATTATTAATTCTGTCATTTAAAATTTTCCATAATTGCTTTCTCATTATAAGAAGTTGGGGTGTAAAATAATCTTTTACGCACTGCAACAAATAAAAATTGAATTGGCGATCGAACAGGGACTTTGGTTCCATATTTTGCCATATTCATATTATTCATTGTGACATAGTTCCACTCTTTTTTTTCCATTGCGATTTCAGCTTTCTTATTCTTTTCAAAAGCGTAATCGAACGAACCAAGATAAAGAAAAAGTGGATTACTTAGTGTTTCCAAGAACATTTGACATTGGTTTCAGCTTGTGCTTTGGTCCCTGCAGCAAGATTTGCTTCATTAGCCTCAGCTTTCTTTATAGTCCTGCAACCAGTTCATGGATGCAGCCACTCATCCTTGGGACTAGTGCCCTTCGTGAAAGTCACCTTTTGCATGATATGGCTCAATGTAAGCTCATACACAAAATGGGGAAGAGATAATCATTGTAGCTGACGAATGGAAATTTTAAAATGCGAATCAATTATCCCTGTTAGAGCATAGGTCATCAACCAAAATAGTAATTAATGATGCTGATATTCGTGGATGATAGAAGTGGTGGATTGACAATTACAGAAAAATAAGTTGTCGTCGATTGCAACAGTTTCCTACACAATATAGAAAATTTTCATTGCCTGTATCATTTGTGAAAGATGTCCTTTACTACCAGAAACAACGATGGACATCTGTTATTTTAGATTTCCATTAATTTATTTTGATGCATATCACGCTTGGGCTTCATGTGTCCTGTGCAGCACATTGGAAAGAAACAAAGTTGTTGCAATTAATTTAATAAATATTTCTGGCATCCAAGAGTTAATCAGGTGGTTATAGATGTTGTTTGATTGTTGCCGGTTTGCCCAGACACAAAATTTTTCATCAATGTCACTCCCCCCATGTTAAAAATTCTTGCTGATTGTCCATTTGACTTGTGTGCAATGGACTTGTTGCAGTTCCCTCAAACAAGTTCAGGTAACAAGTACTGCATGGTCCTTATTGACCACTTTTCCAAGTGGGTTTCTGTGGTACCTCTATCTAATAAATCTAGTTTTTCTGTTTCTAATAACTTGGAACATCAAATACTTCCTTTTCTGCCAAAGATTCCTAAACGACTGCTTACCGACAACGGAACGGAGTTCACTTCGCATATTTTTCAACAGGTAATGCAGAAATATGATATTAAACATATCCGCATTTCCCCTCTCCATCCCTCTAGTAATGGGGTGTGCGAGCGTTTCAATCGGAGTCTTATACAACTACTGAAATGTCTTGGTCCTGGAACAGCCTGCTAATTGGGATGAGGAGTTATCGTCCTCTATATTGATTTATAACAATACACTCCATAGTGCTTTAAATCAATCCCCTTCAGATTTTTTATTACAAAAAGCACACTCTCCTGCCCACACCTTTCCTCAATATTGGAAAGAAGGGAGTGTCAATTTTAAACCTTACAAGACGGGACAAAAAGTTGCCTGTAAGGTCATTCGTACCGGTCCCAGCACTGCAATGAAATTCCACAGTAGGTGGGAAGGACCTTTCATAGTTGAAGAGGTGAATCCTAATCGAGTTACTTATGTTATACGTCGATTAAATAATCCTTCTGCAAAAATTCAAAAAGTCCATTTCTCTCATTTACGAGGATGGATTGACATCCCTAATTATCTTCGTAAATATCTTGCGCGGAATCAAGACATTAGTGATATTTTCTTTGCTGAAGATGAAGAACCTCTTTTAATGGATAATTCTTTGGAGGATCTTGACACTGCCTCCGGAATGCATGATGTATCTCTGGAATCTGTAGAATCGGTTTTAGAAACTTCTTTGTTTAATGATGATGAAAGTTCAATTAGTGATGTGGATGCGGATTTCGAGGGTTTTGCCACGTTAAATATTAACCCTATGTCTGTAAATCAATATACTCAACTACCTGATCTTACAGAACGAATTGAAAAATTACAAAGTAGTAAAAATCATACCTTTGTAATGCCGTTAGATTTACCAACGTGTTCTTCGCCTATCTC
>JABUQX010067625.1:0-5000 GCA_015478945.1 Trachelipus rathkii
CGCACCGCTTTGCTCCGTTTCGCTCCACGCTTCTGGCTAGAGTTTGAGAATGGTATTTCTCTGTTTCAAACTTGTACCCCGTTTGCGATTAACGTAACCTCGTTCGTAGATTGAAGTTACATCCCCGAGGGACTCCTCCCAAAGGGGGGAGGACCCCGACCCCCCCCTTTAAAATTTAAAATGTTTCGTATAGAAGCTGAAAATTTGGTTTTGAGATGATTCAGGAGTGAGTTTCTAGAAAAACTTTGATATGTGAATCTGTGGAGGTGGCTTCAAGCACCGGTGCTGGAGCCACTGCGGTTGCCTAGTTAATAAACGTTCGTATAACAACAATGTTGCTGTCTTTATAAGGGTTATTGAGTCGCTAGCTAGAGTTCGAATATGATGGTTATAAGTCCGGATATAAGGTGTCTAGGACCCCATTTGAGGTGGGGTCCCGACTGAAAAAAAAGAGCAACAGAGTGCAAAAAACAAGGAGGAAGAAAAGAAGAATGAAAGATGAAAAAGGAAGAGGTAAGAAGAATTGAGGAGGTGGAAAGAAGAGAGGAAGGAGGAGGGGAAGGAAGGAGTAGGAGTTGGCTCCGGCACCGGTGCTGGGGCCCGGTGCGGTGCCGAGTTATTAAATATTGTGTAATGATACAATATTGGTGTCTTATATATGTTATTGGGTCTGTAGGTTTCGAAAATAATGGTTTCAGGAACCATCAAGAGAATAAAAAATAAATAAATAAATTAAATAAATAAATAAAGATTTCTTATTCTTTTTATGTTTATAACTTACAAATTACGTTTTTACATACCCTAAAAGCCAAGTAAATCAGCTAAATCAAACCCACCATCCAGCCGGCATTCCAACCTCCCTCCTGACATCTGTGATCTATGCATCTATTATTTAAGGTCAAGATTTTTGTTATCTACAAATTGTAACGTTTTACATACCCGAAAGCAGTAAATCACTGAAATCAAACCACCATCTAACCACCATCCAACCACCCTCCTCCAGTGTGATCGTATGATCTATTGATTCAAGTTCACATTTTGAGTATCATTTTGAAAAAACATAACATAAATTCAAGTTCTTATACAAAGAATCAATCAATGATATTTTGTCAAACGTAAACAAAGTTTTCAAATTGAATTAAAAGCTAACATAGCATCATCTAAACAAAGAAAATAATGCCCAAAGACAAACAGAACACATCGCTTAAGCAGGAATAAACTGTTAACATTAACAAAGTTCCACAACTTAACACCAGTAAAAGCAACTAACACGATATGCAAATCGTTAACCTAATCTTACCTTTTCAAGCATAACTCTAACATATTAACGTTAAGCTTACACTAACATAGTAACATTAAGGCAAAAATTTATCACAACATTTGGTAATTATCATACAGACCAGCGAAAGTATGCTAACATAATAAGTTCACATTAAGAAACTTAACATAGCATCATCTAAAAACTAGAAAATAATGCCCAAAAGACAAACATAACACATCTTAAGCAGGGAATAAAACTGTTAACATTAACAAAGTTCCACACTTAACACCAGCTAAAGCAAACTAACATGTTATGCAAAACGTAACCTAATCTTACTTTTTCAAGCAAACTCTAACATATTAACGTTATCTACACTAACATAGTAAACATTAAGCAAAAATTTACCATAACCTTTTGTAATTATCATACAGAGCAGCGAAAATATGCTAAATAACAAAGTTTCACATCAATAAAGGTAACATTAGCGTAACATGAACTAAGAAAATAGTGTACAAAGAGACAAACATACCACATCTTAAGCAGGAATAAGCAGTCTAACATTAACAAGTTCCACACTTAACACCAGTAAGCCAACTAACATGTGTATGCGAAAAACGTAAACCTAGATCTTACTTTTTTTTCCCAAAAAAGCGGCCCATTTTAAACTTTTTATTTTTTTTTTCCTAAACATGATTAACGTTAATCTCTAACACAGTAACATTTAAATAAAATTTCTCACAACATTTGTTAATTATCATACAGAAACAGGCGAAAGTATGTAACATAACAATGTCTGCACATTAATAAAGCTATAACATAGCATCAACTGAACTAAGAAATAATGCACAAAGACAACCTAGCACATCTTAAGCAGGAATTAACAGTCAACATCAACAAAGCTCCACACTTAATATCCAGTAAAGTAACTAACTTTTACATACAAAACGTCAACCTGTTCATAACTTTTTCCAAGCATATTCTCTAGCATAATTAACGTAATCTTACATCTGCACAGTAAACATTTAATCAAAAATGTGTCATAACCATTACCTAACTATATTAAGACCTAACAGTAAATTACGAATAAAGTAAGAGTTTTGACTTATCTCATTTTTAGACTCCGCCTCCTTTCAGGAAAATACCAACTCTAAAACATGAAAAATGATTTTACACTTTAACTATTCATTAATTTGATCAATACTTATTATATTACTAATAGTTATAATTCAAGCAATGTAGCAGTCGCCATTCGGTTACGATTAAATATAAATGACACATCGTGGGGAATAACGAAACTCCTCGTGAAAGATCATCAACAACAGCGTAGAGATGCAGGGGGATGTCATCGTATCAACACACTGAAAAAAACTATCCTACTGAAGAAAATAGTGTATAAACATCCCTTAAATGTAATGAGATTCTCTCTTTCACCCAATCAGAAGAAAGTAAACAAGAATACGACGTACGAATGAACCATATCAGTTCAAAAAGGTATATATTCATAATCGACAACAACAACAAACAACAACAACAACAACAACAATAAACATAGTACAAGATAAGTTCTTTGGATTACTAAAACAATTGAATTATATTGCTAAACGTAACCATGTTTTCACATTGAAGTAAAGCTTAACATAGATTACCAGAGCTAAGAAATAATGTACAACGACGAATCTAACACAACTTAAGCACGAAAAAACTGTTAACATTAACCAAAGTTCCACACTTAGCACCTGTAAAGTAACTGACATTGCATACAAAAACGTAACCTATTCATACCTTTTACCAAACATCATCTCCAACATATTAACGTATTTGCATTGGACACAGATAATAATTTTATTAGCAAGAATTTACCATAACATTCTTTAATTATCATACAGAGCAGTTGAAAGTATGCTAACGTAACCAAAGTTTCCTCATTAATAAAGCTAACCATAACATAACCTGAAACATTAAGAATATAAATTGCTACAATGAACAAAACCCAACACACATATGCATGAATAAACCACTAAATTCATTAAAACAAACTTTTCGCCACTTAACAACAGTTTAAAGTACATAACACTTCGGTCCAAAACGTAACCTATTCACACTTTCAAATATCTTGAACATATCAATGTTAATTTTTACATTTAACTTCGTAATATTTAACAAAAGTTTAGCATAAAACCTGCTCTAATCACATACTGACAAAGAATTATAATGCTGACGTTAACAATGTTTACATCCAACTTCGTAACATTTTAACAAAAAATTCATCAGTAACCTCATCTTAAATCATAATTCCCCAGCAATAATCGCAAACATGAACAAAAGTTTTAACCAAACATAAACAAAAAAATAACAAAATTTTAATCCTAACATAACATAAGAAATAAGTTCTTTGAATAAAATATCACAGTAAATTGTAATAATTTACTGAATTTAAAGCGGTAAATCAGTTAAATCAGTAAATCAAACCACCACCCGGCAGTTTCCCTACCCGTCCCAACCCCTGCCTGTCGATCTATTGAGCTATTATTCAAGTTCAATTTCATGTATCATTTGGACAAACATAACATTAAAATATGTTCTTTATATACTAAACTACGAATATATGCTTAAACCAACAAAGTGTTTAGCACAATTAAAGCTAACAAATCATAACCACGACTAGGAATATAATGTACAAATGCAAACCTAACATACCTAGCGTCATGAATAATCAGCTAACATTCTGAAAAATTTCCCTACTGATCAAGGTAAACTAGCTAACCAGATCATACAATACTCGATATTTTCCCACCTTTCGAGCATATTAGCAACAGGTTAAGCCGTATTATCTAACAAAATCCCGCTTAACAAAGTGACCAATCTTTCAAAGATGCCACCATCTTGAACTATGAATTGACACTATCTCATCAAAGTGTCACTCGTATTGAGTATAACATCATTTGAACTAGTATAAACGTAGACATTACAAAAGTCTAGGGCAAACCTAACATTACAACAAAAACTTAACAGGTTCACTTTTCTAACACATCATCGTCATTAACACAGTTAATATCTTACAAAAACGTCATCATTTCTCTAAACCAAATCAGTTTATTTCAACATTTGTCATAGGTAATATTTAACATAATGTACTGTAGCTTGACGAATAAACAGTTTTTCATAACCAAGAGTCATCTGAAAAACACACCACAGTTACATTTCCGGAGAGAAACCCAGGGGATTGCGTCCTTGAAAGAGTATGAATCCTGCGAGGGGGGATCACCCCGAAGGGGTGTAAGCGGCTTTACCCCTCCGAATGAGTCGTTTTAGGCCTAATCGTGCCCGCTCGGAAGCCGCCACACGCGCGCTTAAGCCAGATCGCCGTAGCCACCCCTCGGGGGTGACCCCCTCTTAGGGGTGACCTACGGTCATTAAATTTACACGGATTCGAGCTTAGCCCATATATAGATTATATTCCAAGTTTAAAGCAAATATCTCTTATACTTTTTGAGAAAAAGCTGCCACCGGTCAAAACTGTGTCTGAAACTTACTCGATGTTAGGTAGTTTTCTTTATATATAATATAATTATATATATATAATATATATACTATATATATATATATATATATATATTATATATAGTATATGTTCATATAGATATATTAAAATAATATATCTGTAAATATATCAGAAATATGTTTATTTTAGTTTTAGGTTAGGTTAGGTTAGGTAATAGGTTAGGTTAGTAAGGTTAGT